>BHFT01029323.1:0-78750 GCA_004320025.1 Laticauda laticaudata
GGAAACGCATGGTTTAAATAGGCCTAAATTTTGGGGGCAGGGCTTAATTTCACCTCATGCCTAGAAATCATGCTGGACCTTCCTATTGGTGGAGGCCATATTGTTGCTAAAACATGGTACCATTACCTAGACTTCAATCCTTGGAAATCTTAGTCACATTCTGTTTTATAAAACTTCTATTCATATATGTACTGATACTTTCCATCATATATCTACAGTTCTAAATGTCTACATGCTCACATCTACGGTAGGTCATATCGACAATAAATTAGAAGCTGAGTACCGCCTTAAATCACAGATATTGGTTGTGGTGACTGTTTCAGCTTTGGTTTAATTTCCTGCTTTAGCTTAAGATTCAACCAGTAACAGCTGATACTTCTTCACATCTAAATATCAAATCAAATGTTGCTTCCCTAACCCATGAGTTCCAATTTCCTGTAATAAATTGCATTTTCTCCTTGTTGGATACACTCATGTGCATTCATTTTGGTTGCATATCTTGGGCTTGTTTGTCCACTCGGTCTGGGCCTTCAGATAAAGTTGCAATCCTTAAGGGATATTGTTCTATGCACAAAGTAGCTAGTTTTAATGATCTCTGTCTGGACCAAAGCACATGTATTTGTTCCAGGAAGAGGCAGCTCAGAAGATGAGGAAAAAACTTAAGACATCAGCATTAGTGGTTAATTGAATAGGGAAAGGAAGGCACTGAGAAGATTAGCAAGCAAGCTAGTACACAGGCCAGGTGTAGGAGGAACATGAGACATGAGCCCAAAAAGCCTTGCCCTAATCATGTGGTAAGTCACCCCCAGATTTTGTTTTGACCAAAGCCCGAAGCAACCAAAATGTTCCCGGTTTTGGTCCTGTCAAACTGGAGCTCGAACTCATTGCAGAACTGTGAAACTCCTTGCAGTCAGGGGAGGACATGTTTTCTGCATGATGCACTTTGCTAGCAGGCACCTAATTTACTATTCCTCATCTCTAGACAGGCTTTTTCCTCATTACAAAAACACTTTAAGTTGAGAAGAGGCAACAGCCTTCAGTGTAAATGTCTGGGTGGGTCAGTTTCTGTGTTCACATGGGCACAAGATAAAACGGATGAGTTCCTCACATAAAAAATAAAAAGATAAATTGGTTTGGTAGGATTATACTGATAGATAAGAGGAGTCATCTGGAGACAGGAAGCCATGATGAAAAACAAGGTAGTGTTTTATAGTTTTGCATTTTGTCTCTAGTCTCTTTCTGTTTCTTTAAAATTGTTTGTATGTGACTGATTATTGATTCACTTGTGTATGTCTTTTCTGAGTGTTTTCTTTTTCTGAAGTAGGTGCTTTGTTGTGCTTTAGGGAGAAAAGGGTGAGATTTGACATTGGGCTCAGGTCCCAGTTCTGTCCTGACCAGCTTGTTTTTCTCTGATTCAGTAAATGAATCAGTGAATTAAGTCTTGAAGTAATAAAAATATGTTTAAGAAAATGACTTTAGAGTCTTCTCCTCTACATTTGTTTGGCTTTTAGAATTTTTTTTCCTGAATTAGCATGCTTATCCTCCCCTGCAGTTATTTTATGGGAGCCTTGGTGGCATGCTGTCAAACTTCCAAAAGCTTATAATCCCAGGCCAAGGAGGAATAACAACTTATTCTTGTAGCATTCCACTTCCCCTCCCAAAAAATGCCATGGGAAGGAGAGGTACAAAAAAAGTGAGAATGTGGGGAACTAGCGAGAGAGGGCTCTAGAGGAAACATACTACAGTATCAGAATTCTTTTCAGTTAGGATTCAGGCCCAGTCAGAGGACAGAAATTGTCTTGTTCATCCTTGTACATGACGTTCCCTATGACTTTGAATGGTGGAGTGCCTCTTACCTAATCCTATTAGATCTTTTCACAGCATTCAGTATCACCATCAAACACATCTTGTTTGGATCATATATAAGAGTTGAAGACTCAATTTTGACGATCTTCCTCCTTTCTGAATAGACAATTCTAGTCAGTGGTGCTGGGGGGGGGGAGAGAAAATGCTCAAGCCATTGGGTCCTCTGCTATGATACCCCACAAGGCTCAAGCCTTTCCTCTATGCTATTTAACATCTTTATAACATTGCTGGAAGAGGACAGCTGGTGCTGTGATGCCATTAGTATGCTGAAGACATTTAGCCCTTACATCATCACCTCAGATTGTGCCAGAGATGATGTACTTGATGACTGGAATCTGTGAGGAACTGAATGGAGTTCCAGTTATGCCCCTCCAAGATGGAGCTGCTGTTTGCCCATAAACATTAGAGCACAGTGCTAATATTGAGCCTAGGATTACTCTGGAGGGAGGTCATGCTTGTGAAGGAGGTGATCTTTGACTAGGGGAGCCAACTGGATTTCTGGTTTCTGATTAAGCAGCAGGTGGAAGCAGTGGCTGGGGAGCTTTCACCCAATTTATGTATCGCTTAATCCTACTTAGATCAGGGTGCTCTGGTGAGGGTAACTCACACTTTAATTGCTACTCAGTTGGAATATTCTTAATATGCTCTATGTGCGACTGCCTTTGGAAATGACCCAGAAGTGCAATGGATACAAAACACAGTGACAAGAATGCCAATGGGAGAATCCCATAAATCTACAGTAACATCTCAATAAAGTTGACATACTGGTTACCAGTAGGCTCCCAGGCTCAATTACATCAGGCAGCAGGTTGCTCGAACAAAATTTGTCCATGTGAAGATTCATGTAAGAAGGTCTTCTAAAAGTCCCCCTCTCCTACAAGGTTCATTGGATATAAACAAGATTTGAGGCCATTTCCATAGTAGCCGTTTTGTGTATTGCAAGGTTTTGTATTCCCTACCTCCATAAATACATGTAGCCCCTACACTCTTTGTTGTTCAAAAGCAAATGGCAAGTATACTTTAGCTTAAGCTGAATGGGGGATGTCAAGATATCTTCATGTTTTCCTGATGCTTGTTGTTTTAATTTGAATCTATTTGCTCATTGCCCAGAATCCTTGGTGATTAAGAAAGCTCAGAAATACTGAGATAAAAGAAATAAATGCTGACATTACTGTCCCAAGGTCTAGTTTTTCTTGTTCAGCTTTCCTCAAGCCATTCCATGCTAATGAGGATAATTATGTCTCCTATTATTCACCCCAAGTACATCCGTGACAGTTTGGCTTAAAGAAAGTTGTAGTTGAAACATCCAGAGAGTACCAGCTTGAGAAAGTTATTGATAGAAGCCTTTGGAAAAAGTTTATGAAATTTCATTTTCTGGCATTGTGCACAGTAGTTGATGTAAAAGTTTAACTAGTCAGAAAAAGCCTCGTCATGATTAAGCATGCAGCAATGTCGCTGATTTTATTTGTAACCTAGTTCTTTCTCAAGTGTGCAGCTGCAAAATAGTTTTCTTGATTTCTACTAACTTCCTAGGCTGTACTGAACTGTGTTTTAAATTAATCTCATTAGTTGCTTTTAAACTGATGTCCTATGTAATCTAGTGCAAACTGGATGTGAAATATTTTAGCAGGTTTTCTGAGTGCCAGTTGGAAAGCTAGCCTTGATTGTTTGTTAAAAAGTGCTGTTCTGTTTGATCAGATTGAAGCTGCAGTCAAAAAGAGGATAGAAAGGGGGAAAATTAAGACAAAAAGGAAGCAAGAGACACTATTAAAACTTATCACTGTTGTGTTTCAGAGTGCCCAAAGTAATGAAAAATATGGAATAAAACTTGGGAACAATTCTCGACCAATTTTTCTATGATGCATAAAAAGTGAAATATATGCAAAAGTATGTCAACAAGCCAACTACAAATATGACTTAAATCACCTCAGATTGAATGGAAAAGGGGAATTTGGAGAAACTAGGAAGCCTGAAGACTTCTGTCAAATACTGTCCAGTCAGATATTTTGGGGGACAGATACAATCCAAGAAGGCAGTAATTTTTCTGCCTTCTGCATTTGTGTCAGCTAAAGAATTAAGTTGAAGGCAATTTTTTTCTTTGTTTTAAGTAACTCTCCTTGTTCTCCAGGTCTACGGTGGCATGAGAGGTATGAAAGGACTAATATACGAGACCTCTGTCTTGGATCCTGATGAGGTAAGAAGGGCAGAATTGGTGATATTACTTTTGTAATTAGCTCTTCGCCTCTCCGTTGAAATGTGGTTTCTTATCCTGCTTCTGGGACTGGTTTTTAGGGCATTCGTTTCCGTGGCTACAGCATTCCTGAGTGTCAGAAGCTGCTACCCAAAGCCCCTGGCGGTGCAGAGCCCCTTCCTGAAGGGCTCTTTTGGTTACTGGTGACAGGAGAAATTCCTACCCAAGAACAGGTAATAAGACATGGCAAAGATTGCTGTCATCTCAATGTAAACCACTTCAAACTTGATTGCAGAAAGTACGACTTCAGCAACAGAGTGGTCAATGCCTGGAATGCACTACCTGACTGTTGTCACATCCTCTAACCCCCCACTCCTTTAACCTCAAACTAATCACTATTGACTTCACCCATTCCTAAAAGGGGCATGCATAAGTATACCATCGTGCCTCCCATCCCTGTCCTATTGTCCCCATTTATTCGTACCGATTTCCTGTATTCTTACTCATGTTTATACTTATATCGATTATCTTGTAAGTGATTGACAAATCAAATAAATAGATAAATAAAATAAGTGTTCATCCCACTTAAGTAATCTGCACAGTGATTGTGCAACCTTTTTTGTGTCTGGAGAACTGCTGGGGAAAACAGTAAGAGCTCTTATTGTATAAGAGCCAAGATCATGGAAGACTGGTGTTAGATAGCACTTTTCCCCCTAGCTATAGATGTGCAACGTTGTTGTTTTCTTTACTCAGGTGACTTGGGTGTCTCGAGAATGGGCTAAGAGAGCAGCCCTGCCTTCCCATGTAGTGACTATGCTTGACAACTTCCCCACCAACCTTCATCCCATGTCACAACTCAGTGCTGCTGTCACAGCTCTCAACAGCGAGAGCACTTTTGCCCGCGCCTACTCTGAGGGAATTAGCCGGACCAAGTACTGGGAGGTAAGCTACAAACAGCAAGCTTTCCACAAGTGTCAGTAGAAGAGGTTATAGAAATCACTTCAAGCTTGGCGCTGTTATGAACGTATATACCTCTACCATGGCAGAATTTTCTTCACCAATTGATTGTGCTATCTAGAATCAAAATCCAGAGTTATATGTTGGAAATTGTATGCATGTATGTATAAACAGAAAATGCAAAAATGGATGGTCTTGGCTGTGCCATAGAACAATTATAGTTCACAGTGCGCTCACTGTCTTGTACTTGTTTTTCTCTGCACTTCTTTTTAAGACTGAAAATATAAGACTATGCCTGTTAAAATGTAGAAACTGGAGTAACTACTTTTTGATAGTTTTTGTTGGTCAAAGCTTTATTGTGCTCTTACAACTAACTAAAGCACAACTAAAGTCACAAAATCTAAAGATTGTTTCTTCAGTGTCTTTTTTATTGCACCTGCTAATTGAGAACTTTGTATATGATATATGTAAACGTTGCTAAATACAAATTTGATTCTAGGATTTGCTAACTACTATGGTTGGCAGTTACTAGAATTCACTAATTACTATGCTGCTCAAATTATCAAGGTTTTGATAGGGATGTAAGCTTACCTCTCAACAATTGCAAAGGAAAGAAATCTAGCCAGTTAACTTTCCTAAATTCTGAATGAGTACTGCTGTATTCTAACCATTCAGTGAGCCCAGTCATCAGCTTTTCTTTCCTGATGATTCTGTTACTGTTCAGTCATTTCAGGGTCTTTGTGACCAAGTAGACATAATTTTCCTAAGATTGTCCAGTTAGTGCATGTTAAATGACAAGAGTCAGCATAGCATGTGACCTTGGTTCTCAATCTCTGGGCTCCGACCCTGGTTGTCCTGGTAATATGAGACCTTGAGCGTAATGACATGGGCTCTGGCCTGACTTACACTGTGTGTGCGCACACGCCCTCTGAACTGAAGCAAGGAGACTTTGGTCTGGCTGTATAGATCTTTTATCTGCCATGAGTTGTGGCTGTCTGATTTGCAAATGGCAGGGGGTGGGGAAACGGTGCTAAATTTGCTTTGGCTGCCCATTAACTGTAATCTTTCCAGCATACTGAGGTTTGAAACTGAGGAGTCTGTTAGAAGAGAATAATTTCTTTCCAAAGAAACTATTTTGGTTCTGTCCTTGCAATTGATGATGTCTTGTCTTGAAGTGAGGTGAAGAATGAGATCCTGTGGACTTTCAGGATGCACTCAGTTTCCCTTCTCTGCCTTGTCAGTTTTCCATAGAGCAGGGCTGTCAAACTCCCATCTTGCGGGCCAGATGCGCCACGCGCTGGCCACACCCATGCCTGGTTTACTGAAGGGGAAAAAAGTCCTGATATGTCACGTGATGACGACGTAACGACATGGGTTTGACATTCCTGCCAGAAAGAGAGAGAGGAAGAAAGAAAGAAAGAAAGAAAGAAAGAAAGAAAGAAAGAAAGAAAGAAAGAAAGAAAGAAAGAAAGAAAGAAAGAAAGAAAGAAAGAAAGAAAGAAAGAAAGAAAGAAAGATTCCTGCACCTCCTTCTCATAGAAAACAGCTGCGTGCAGGACATAGCAACCAGATTTAGCAGCTGCTTGGTCAGTGAAGAACTTCCTTCCCAGAGCATTCACTCTGCAAAAACAAAAGCAGTTTCCATAAAATGTAAAATTGGTACAGGTAGTCCTCGACATACAATAGTTCATTCAGTGATTGTTTGAAGTTACAATAGCAAATAGTGCAAAAAGTGATCAAGGACTGTTTTTCAAACATACGACCATTGCAGCAGCCCCATGTGATCAAAATTCAAACACTTGGCAACTGACTCATATTTATGACAATTGCAGTGCCCCTGGGGTCATGTGATCTCCTTGTGCGACCTTCTGAGAAGCGAAGTCAGTGGGGGGGAAACCAGACTTATTTAACAGCTGTGTTACAAATTTAATACCTGCAATAATTCACTTAACAACCCTGGCAAGAAAGCTCATAAAACAGAGCAAAAATCACTTAACAAATGTCTCATTTAGCAAAAAAAAAAGTTGGGCTCAGTTACGGTCATAAGTCGAGGACTACCTGTACTCCTAACTTCATCCTATGAGGGACAACTGATGACACCACCACCCTTGCAGGAATGCCAACTGGAAGCTGAGCTCCCTCAAGTCTTCCCCTTCAGTGATAGACTAACCAAGAGAGAACCTGTAGGCTCATCTTTCAGTTATTTTTCATTGTGGCTCCAAATTACTTGACTAATTCACATCTTTTGCAATTGTGGAGAAAATAATGATGTGGAAAAAGATATCAGAGATGTGGACAGACTTGAGCCTGTTTCTAAAATGCTCACTGGATGAATGGGCCAATCAGGTTTGCTGGATTAGGTCCATTGATTGGAGGTTCCCCAACTCTATGTTGAAACATGCTGTGAAATGACTTCCTGTTCCTGAAGCTAGAATGGAAATGGATCGTTCTTCCAATTTGAAAGCAAAAAGATACTCGAAATAGATGTGATTATTCTTATAGCAGCTTTCTGCAACTGTCTCCCTGGAATTGCCCAGGTGCCTTCTGCAGTTGAAGCATGATCCTCATAATTGATTTAAGAGATGGTAACAGGTACCATGTGCACACTCTCACAGCATCTTTTTGCATTTTAAGTTTGTTTGTATACATAATTCTCATATTTTTGACAGAGCCTTTTTTAGGTAATCAGTACTGGCAATTTGACTGCTAGTATAAATGCTTCCGTTGGCATTCCGTTTTGCCATTTTTTCAACTCCTGTCAGTATTGAGTCCTGCAAAATATTTAAACCACATATTCATTGCCAGCTGCATTATGTTAGAGGTGGTGATGAATTACTGTTTCAAAAGTGCTCTTTATCTAAATCTCTGTCAGAGCAACAAAAATAAAAGTAACTGGAATCTGATCCTAGATTCTTTTTTTTAAAAAAAATTCTAAATTATTCCCTCCTGTCCACTTGTTCTCTGATTTCCATCAAACCTATGAATTGCTTTGACTGTTCTGCTGCTTCCTTGTCAGTCCCCATGTTTGATAGAGCTTTCTCTGAGCTGTTCACACTCTTTTATGCGTCTGCTCTTTTCTCTTCCCTTACCTTAAACTATTTTTTTTATTTAATTTCCTCCTGCCAGGCCCTTTAGTTATCCTTCCTTTTTGAATGTTATAATAACAGATTAACATATAATCAGAGTTGGAAGGGACCTTATAGGTCATCTAGTCCAACCTCCTGCCCAAGCGAGAGACCCTACACCATTTCTGACAGATGGCAGTCCCATCTCTTGTTGAAGGTCTCAGCTGATGGCACTCCCACAACTTCCGAGGACAACTTCTGTCCCACTGATTGATTGCTCTCACTGTCAGAAAGTTTCTCCTTATTTCCAGGTGGAATCTCTCCTTGTTCAGTTTCCATCCATTATTCCTTGTCTCACCTTCAGGCACTTTTGAAAATAGATCCCAGGAGTACAGGAATGGCAACATTCATTTTGCTTAATTATGCTTTGGCTTCGTGGTTGCTATAATGTCCTCCCCATGTGTCCTTCCCATATGATCAGATTTTGAACAGATTTGATCAGATTTAGCATTGTAAACTCTTTATCGGGGCAGCTGCTGTAAGGAGTAACCTTGTGTGATGCCACAGTTGCAAAACATACAGCTGGGATGTGAAATCCTGCTTTGGAAAGAGAGAGAGAGATGTTCAGATAATATTGCAAGTGATTTTTCAGTTGTGGGTGTGTCCTCCAATTTGCAGTGGGCAGATGGAATGTGCCAACCAGCAGAAGATCAGGAGGACTGGCACATTTATCCCACCAGACTACTCAATAATGCTGAGTAGGAATAAGGACCGAAAGTCCAAATGGGGAACGTAAAACAAATCAGGAGATGATGGGTAGCAGTGGTACTCATCCCCTTTACCATGTTTCTTCTTTAGTCTTTACAAAGGCTCTTGGTAGTAGTATTTATTAGCAAACTCAGGCACTTAAGCAAGTAAGAGACAAGAGCTTTCCAGCCACTTAACAATAATCTTATAATGGTCTTAACAATTCCAGCAGGGAAAACCTGTTTGTTTATTTATTTATTTGTTTAAAACATTTATATAGCTATATACCTTTTAGCCAACTCTGGGCAGCTCCCAATCAAAGATTAAAAAACATATAAAAACATGATAAAAACTAAAGAACACAGCCAGTTAAAATGTAATACATGAAAAACAGCAAAAACCCTGAGCCAAACTCTGATAATGTGGCATCATCTAATCTTTTTCCAAAGCTTCTGGGGGAAAACTAGGTCTTTTTCCAAAGCTTGTGGGAGTGGGGGAGGGGACAGGTCATCTAATCTTTTTCCAAAGCTCCAGGAGGAAAATCAATCTTTAAAGCCTTACAAGAGGCATATATTCTTATAAGAAGAATATCTTTAAAACTGCATGTGAGCTTGCCTGAACTGAAACTTCTGCAGTGGGGATCTGCTTCGCAGATCACGTGCTGCTGGGAGAATAGCCTTGTAAGCAAATCTTCCCAGTCCTCCTCTTCTCTTGTTTTGCCTTGTAGTTCATCTATGAAGACTCAATGGACTTGATTGCCAAGTTGCCTTGTATTGCTGCAAAGATCTATCGCAATCTCTACCGTGAGGGTAGCAGCATTGGCGCCATTGATCCCGCCTTAGACTGGTCATACAACTTCACCAACATGCTGGGCTACACTGACTCCCAATTTATTGAACTTATGCGGCTCTACCTCACGATTCACAGGTAAGCTATGCCTATATGAAAGTCCTGGATCCTCTGGGTACCTCTACAGGCTGAATTGAGCAGTGGAGAAAGATAGAGCTTTTTTTTTTTTCTCCGGGGGTGTGTGTGCAGCTGGTTGATAATTGTTAAAAAAAAAAAAAAGCTCCAGGAAAATGGGTGAAATCACTACCCAAAATTGCAGAGAGAGGCTGCAGTTGCAGTTCTGGGAATTGTATGAGCTGTTCCAGGACTAATCCACATTTTTCCAGTGGCTGCTTCTCGTGTGGTTAAGTTTGGAGGTATAGAAGTATCAGCAGATTTAAGTCTTGGATGAAAATACAGATAATCCTCACTTACTGACTGCCTTGTTCAGCAACCAAAGTTATGATGGCACTGAAAAGGTAGGTTTACAACTGGTTCTCAGATTTGTGGCTCTTGCAGTGTCCCAGAGGCCACAATTGAGGTGCTTTGCAACTAGCATACATTTACAACAGTCACAGCATCTCACAATCACGATTGCTATTTGTGATCTTCACAAATTGGATTCCTCTGAGTAAAGTCAGTGAGCAAGTCAGCAGGAAATCACAAATTGCAGTCATGTGATGCTGGACTTAATGACAAGCTGTGGTATTCTTAATAACTACAGTGGAACTGTCATAGGTCACATGATGTTTCACTTAACAACTGCATTACTTAGCAATTGTCAGGAAGTGAGGAGTAACAAGGTTGGGTTCATATATTCTTGTTATGGTTACTTAATTATGGTTTGTCAAGTAAGCCATACTTTTTGATTTATAAACCACAAAAGGAAGCCAAAATCGAATAATCCACATTATAATTTTGCATGATGTTTGAAGGTGTCTCAGTGTCTTTGAGGACATTGTTAGCCAAAGGCATAATATTTAACTGTCTGATTTCAATGGTAGCATAAGCTCCTGACTTCAGTTCACTGCATAGTTTCACTCTTTAAGAGCTCTTAAGTTAGTCAGGAGCTCTGGAAGTTGCAGTTGGTTAGACTGTCAACAATATTGATCTAAATAAACTTGCTGAAGCAGCTGATGTTAATGAATAACTCCACCTAGTGGCAAATAACTCCACCTAGTGGCAAAGAAAATTGCCTAATACAAATGTTTGAATAGTCTTATACATTCGTATATGTGTGGTACAAACGACCATGATGAAAAAAGCTTGAAGTGTGCCATGGCACAAATCCTAGCTTTGCATTCTAGTCCTGACATCAGATGTGTGTATAGGTCATCTGGTTTTGCATCGTGATGCAGCTTTTATGGGACTTCTCTGTATATGTGGGTCTTGTCACTATATTTTTTCCTATAATTCCTAGTTAATTTTGTCATACGGTCAGTAAAGGAATGCTGTGTCATGCTTGCTTTTAAAAACTAAAGTCTGCAGTATTGTAGGATTGCAAAGAAGGGTTGTATTAACATTGTAAAGGCCTTCATATAATTTAGAATAAAGATAAGACAGTTTAGAGTCTTTATGTTAAAATTTGAATGCAAATTCAAAATTCCTCCAAAAGTTATCACAAATAATAATTGTTGGTGCAGTTTAAAATAAAAAGCCCTAAGATGAACTCAGATCCTACTGACTACATGGCACATGAGAGAGGGAAACATTCCAAAAAGTTTACAGTGGGGGTGGGGGGGAACGACAGCCTCCCATTCCCTTTTTTGAGGGGAAGGAGGGAACAAAAAAAATGCATTTTTTATACCATCTTTTACTGAACTAAATCTACTTTGGTAATCTACTTTGTTATTTTAAGAACATAACATAATATGTATACTTTGGTTTATTAATACATTTAACCATATGGGGTACATTTAGTACCTGTAAAATTCTAATTTAGTCTGATATTGAATTCAATCTTTGATTGAATTTACTTTAAAGTGTGTTAAACATTTTCTTTTGGCATTTCTTTGGGCTTCTTCTGTTCTTGAAAGCCTCATCAAAAGCAGATCTACTGACATCCAGATCAAAATTTAGCACTGGATAAGCCCTCAAGCAAATCAAAAACTGATGTTTTTAGGGCTGAAAATGGTAATGCCTATCCAGGACATAGGATAGTATTTGGCTATTGCCTTGGAAAATTCTCCTGCAGTGCTAGTTTTCTGTCAAGTTCTGATATTCTTAATAAAAGACTTCCTATAATGAAATACAGATAGTCTTTGTGGGTATGATGGCAATTAGGGCTGGAATTTCTGTCACAAAGCAATGTAGTGGTAAAGCATGGCATCCCTTAGCAACAGCAATTCCATTCATCTTTGTTGGCGTTTTAACCCAGAGGCTGGGTGCACCATTAAGAGAGGACCTCATACAACTGGAGTCCTGGGCAAGCAGGTCAGTGGGTGAGAGCTATGGGCAGGTGAGTTAATGCTGAAGATGTGTGCTAAGGAGCATGAGTTGAAGGCACGTGGGCTGGCAGAAACTACAGAGGGTGACCTGATAAGGGACCACGAGGACTAGCTGTAATAGAAAAAAAAATGAATAAAGAATAGCAGTATATAGATGTCTTGCCTTTCTGCATTCACTATTCCAAAGGAAAATATTTTATTACACTTTTCTTTTAATTATTCCTCCCCCCAAAAAAATCAATTTTAAGAAAAGCAAAACTCTGAGGGGAATATTTTCCCCCTAATTTTTCCTATTTTACAGCATGTCCATGTCGTGTTTGTCATTTAAATTTAATTAAATTGAGTGGCTGTTTTTTATGTTGGCCTCACTTACTTTTTTGAAGTGCAACCCAGACTTAACAAGAGTCTGTCTGGAGTTGGGTGCTGCCAAAACTGAATTAATTAAAAGCAATTTTGCCCCAAGAATTGACCAATGACTAAAAACTGGCTTCAGTTCTCCAAGTATTCTTCAGGGGGAAGATGTTCGTGAATATTTATTTTTTTATACTTGGCCAAATTCTTTCCACCTCTGTAGATACAGCTGTAAGCTGGCTAGCCCAATGCTGATAACTCTCTCTCTCCTCCCCCCTCTCCTTTCCTTTTGCAGTGACCATGAGGGTGGCAATGTCAGCGCTCACACTAGTCATCTTGTGGGCAGTGCTCTTTCTGACCCTTACCTAGCTTTTGCTGCAGCTATGAATGGCCTGGCTGGGCCTCTCCACGGTCTCGCAAATCAGGTAAGAGACATGTGATCCAAAAGCCTTAGTTAACCTTGCACTGTGGGCAGAGCTTTTGAGGAACTGCTGCTGCTTTTTTTTTCTTACAATGTCATCAAATCTCACTACTTTGATACAGGAAGTGCTGGTGTGGTTGACAAACCTACAGAAGGAACTGGGTGAGGATGTATCTGATGAAAAACTGAGGGACTTCATTTGGAACACTTTGAACTCTGGCAGGGTAAGTACAGTGGTTAACTAGGGAAAAACTCTTCTCTGCTTGAGATGTTGGAGAATTGCTTCCAGTCAGAGTATACAAATTTGGGCAGAGCTGATCACTTCTAAACTAGTGCCCCTAACTGTCCAGATGTGGTGGGTTCTAATTTGCAGTATTCCTAGGCAGCTGATAAATAAAGACAAAAAATATGAGCTTCTGCTCTACAAGATGGAGCAGAATTGCTTTATCTGGCTGAATTGTCCAGACAAATTCAACAGGGATACCACAAAAAGGTAGCGGTTGAGCCAGCAAATTAGTAGGTCATAACTGAAAAACTTTAATTTCCCAAGGCAGAATACTAGGACATGGGCTATACATTAGAAACATTAAATTTTGCATAATTCACCTTTGTAATTTAAGGGAGTATATTCCCCATTTATTGTGTTTCCCATCTAGACAGATAAAAAGACTTGGAATGATGGTGGGAAAGAAATAACTGGTACCATCGTCAACTTACCCCTATGAGATCTTTCTCCCAGACGCCAATTAGAAAATGAGAGCAAAAATAGAAAAGATAGATATGATGGTTTGATTATGACATACATATGTCCTAATAAACTGTGTTCTATGGTATGTTTTAAAATATGCTGTTAGGACAAGAAATCAAAATTGTGGAGGTATGAATGCCCCTAGTTTAAGGAATAGCTGGATTCAGACTTTGCACTAGAAATCATGGCTTGCTTTAATATGGTTTGTAGAAAACTCCATAATGACTATGTTTACACCAAGCAAGCTGTTATGATTTAATCAGTCTCTTAATCATTCATTCCAATAGATATTTCAGTGAATCACCTCTGTGATTCATGGCAAGCAGGCAATGGATGGACAGACAGACTAGCATTCTGCAAATGCCAACTCTGGCATCCTCAATTTAAAAATACCCCCAGGCCCCACAGCCATTCTTTAAAGTATATGGATGGCAGCATTTTGGTATTTCATTTAAAAATATGTTCACCTGCTGTTTCTTCCCGCTGTTGATTGGAGCAGTATACTCAGTGCTCAGTCATAGGAACCATTGTAAGGTAAAGCTGAGGTATGATTCCACAGAAAGATAGGTTTATCCTTTCTAAAACAAAGAAAGAGTTGTGCTAGTAGTACTCAGTACTCTTCTGTAGAGCTGTGATTGTTGAGTCATTGGAAAGGAAGCACAAGAACCTGTTGTTCACGGCCTCCCCGCATTGTTGTGTATTCCGTGAGAAAATTTTTGTGCTCCGCAGATAAATTATTTGCATTTTTTATATTGCACTAAATACTATTTATCCTTTAAAAAAATTCATATTAGTGGTCCACGGGATTTAAAATTATGAATGTTGTGGTCCCTGAGGTCCAAAAGGTTGGTGATCCCTGCTCTAAGCAACGTTCATATTGTAGGTGGTTCCTGGCTACGGACATGCTGTACTGCGGAAGACCGATCCCCGCTACACCTGCCAGAGAGAATTTGCTCTCAAGCATCTTCCCAAAGATCCTCTCTTCAGGCTAGTAGCTCAGTTATACAAGATTGTCCCTAATGTGCTTCTGGAGCAGGGAAAGGCCAAGAATCCTTGGCCCAATGTGGATGCACATAGTGGAGTCCTGCTACAGGTGAGTTGCTAATTCTAATATCTTTCCTTCTTGAAGGATAGGGTGGAAGACCTTTACTCATGCATTCAGATGCAAGCTAAAATGAATGGTTGTGCTGGATGAAATTGTGGTCACAAAGGATGATATTCAGAGAATGTATTGTAGAAGGTGCTATGGTATTCTTCTATGCTAATGGTTTGGAGAGGCCTCTTGGCCACCGATTAATCAAAGACAATTTGATCAGGAAACCTCAGCCAGTGTGAACACCCATAGTTGAGAGAAATTTGTGTATGTTATTCAGACTGTCTCAGCATTTAGCTTACTCTACCTATTTCATTGCTTTTTTCCTTCTTATTAATGGCTAATTTTCAACATTTAAAGAGTTTGAAGCACCTGATTTCTTGCCTGGTGCCTTAACCACTGAACCAAATGCTGCCACAGAAATAATTCATGGATGGGTTTTTTGCAACATGAAAATGTGCAAGTCATTTTCTCCTTAGTACATTTAGATTGATGTGCTAACTTATCCAATAAAATCAGACTATAATGAAATAAAAATGACCAAAATCCTTTTCTGCCCAATTGTCAAAATCCACTCTGTGGGGGGATGCATTTGCATCTTTCATATTATATAGTTTAGAAGGACAGGCTCACTTGAATTAGACACTTGGCTCATGGGAACTAATGTTGTTTTGAGCAGGGATTAGGCATGAAAAGAAATGAGGAGACTCTGAAAGACGTGCAGCAGAACCAGATTTAAGTTAATTAGGAGGAAAAGCTTTTGAAATCTGCCTCCCCTCTTGTTTGGTTGTATGTGGAAATATTGCTGGGCTTGCCTTTTAACCATTATTTTTTTTCCCACCTTCTCTGCAGTACTATGGCATGAAGGAGATGAACTACTACACTGTGCTGTTTGGTGTGTCTCGGGCCCTCGGTGTTCTGTCACAACTCATCTGGAGTCGGGCCCTGGGCTTCCCACTGGAGAGACCAAAATCCATGAGCACAGATGGGCTGATGGTGCTTGTGGGTGCAAAGTCTGGTTAAAAGCAAGGGAAGTGGCAGGGGTTTTAGAACTATTGAGGGAATGATAGAGACAATGCAAATTTTTTTGTGTTTGTTCAAAGGGCCTTGAAAAGATCCTTCCTTAGAGGCACATGGCCATCACTTTTTTCCAGGTTATTTATGAAATAAATGCAGATAAAGCTAGATTTTTATTACCCCTCCCCTCCACACATTACCTTAATTGTCACCAAAAGTTAGATTCAGAAGGGCAAGGCCTCCCTCCCATGTCCCTTTCTCCATCGGCAGCTCTGCCCAACCTGAGCTGATGCCCAAAGCTAAAGAAAGTGCTCCTTTCCAGTTCAAATTCATTTTTGTTGCCCCAGGTTGTACCACCAGTAGAAGACACACTGCCCCTTTCTAAAATCATGTCATTACCACACACTGTGTTGAACCATCTTTCATCTCTGTACAGATGGGGTGTTCTGCATTTGAACAATGTGCTCCTTTTTAAGCCACCTTGGGAGTGTTGCTTTTTTATCAGTGGGTGAGAAAGGAGGGATGGTCCTCTCCTTCAAGATGCCCAGCCTTCTTCCCATTCTGTGCTATTTTTATTCTGCTATAGTGTGAAGCAATGGATTTATGTTCTTAAAAAGATAGCAAAGATGATGCCGGCACAGCTGAAGCTTGAGCCACCATAATAGCATGTTGAACAAATATTACTTACCTCTTTGTCTAACAAAGAGGGACAGTTTGCTTTTTTTTCTCCTCAAACTACCATAAAGTCTGGATTCCCTTTGGGGACACCCTCTTCTCCCAAATGAATATTTCCTCCTCAAAAATGCTGATATTGTGTGGGATGGTGCTTTGTTTCCCAAATCAGAGCTATAGCGATAGCTATAGCCAGGAACAAAGCATCACCTTACGTTGCAAACCTTTCTCGTATTTTCTTTCCCCCTCACCATTAACTTCTGTGTCAGAGCAGTGAAATTGAAAAAGTGGAGTGGAGATTACCTAAAATACTGGTAATGATTCTATAATTGCAGTTGTGAACATGCTACAAAGTGGCATTAAACCAGTTGCCACCATTTTGAGACAAAATCCGCCTCCAGGCCTCCTTTCCTTTCTTGAAAGGATTTCATACACTCCTACCAATATTTGTTTTTCTGTGTTTGTGGGAAATCCTTTTTGTCCTATAACCTCAAGAGATTAAAAAAAACCTCCACTTAAGCTGAAGATGCAGGGTAAGTGCCTGTGTAAGCATCAGCTTCCATTGCAAACTTTGGATGGTTCTGTATAAACTGAAAAATAAATGTTTTTATTAACAAGTTACAGTGATGTCGTCCTTTCCCCCTCCCCCTGCAGAACATGTAGCTTTTATCTCTGGAGCTTTTTACCATTACTCTCACACCCCTCCCATTTTGACCAGAATATTTGATTTCTTTACAATACTGCAGTGAGGCAGTAAATGCAATAACAAAAGCTGCTACACGTGGAAAAGTGGGGCAGCTCTGAGAATGACTGGTTAAGGAGAAGAGCTGGTCTGTGTAGTAGTTTTTCCTTTCATTGTTTCATGTCTACCTGCTTTGAATGCAGCAGTGTTTGGGATCCTGAAAATGTGCAATACAATGCAGTCTGATTCTGCTTCCTTGTTGATTTCCTCAGTACTGCCATCCTGAAATCTGACTTTTTTGCACTCTGAAGAAGCCTGGATCAGAAAGTAGTAGGGAATCCTACTGTCCAGTTCTGATTTGTTTGCTAATCAGGGATCTTACATATCACATAATGCTAAATCAAAAATGGTCCCCCCCCATTCCCCTCCCCCTTCCTTTGGCTCCTTCAGCCAGTCAGAAGTATACATGTATGTGCTTGCTTGACCCTCATGAAATTTGTCTGGGTTGACACTCTTGCTATATTATTATATATATATTATATATATAATTATATATTATATATATAATTATATATTATATATAATTATATATGTGTATTGAATATTTGCACAGTTGCTTGTCACCAAAGGAGAAAGATAATGCAAAGTGTTAGATTTGGTTTTATCTTAATTCCTTTGAGTTGTATGTATTGATTTGCCATTCTGTGCTGGTTGGAGACAGTTAAAAATGTGAATGGGAACATGGATTCCCCACATCTAAATTATATGTGGTCCTATCTGTTTTTGAAAGATTGTATTGCCAAAATTTGGTCATTTGACATATTTGAGGGGAACACAGATAAATGTTCTATGTTCCAGAAGCAGATCTTCCCATGTTGATATTAAGAAAATACATCAAAGTAATTTTGGGTACGAGATCATTGTTTTGTGTGACAAATTGTACATACAATAATTGTTTATGCTATACAGCACTCCTTTGTTTTATTCAATATTCTGCGTTCACATGCGGTATTCAAACACACTAAAACAAATTGATTCATTGTTTCTTGCAAACTCAGAAAAAAACAGTGCTTGTAGACTTTTGGCTGCAGGCTTGTAGATGTAGTACAAAAGTTGAAATTAGATCTTCCAATCAAAACCTCAGTTGAACTTGAGAACAAACTTATTTTTTTGTCCTTGAAGTGCACACTGGCAGGAAGTCAACATCTGTTGTAGATTGGTTGGATGTGTGCCATGGTGGGGAATGAAATTCAGCTGGAATGAACTTCCCAGAAACATTCTATAAATAACCCAGGTCTCTTGTGGATACACCAAAAAGCAGAGGCTATGTTTGAAAATTCAAATCATTCTAGTTTTCTGTTTGATCCAGCAGCATCATAGAGAGCCTTAAGTAAACACATTATTGAAAATAAAGCATTTGATAACAGGTTTCCTCCGAATAGCACCATTTTGCATTATTGTACAGGCTATCTTATTTTCAATGGTTTTGCTTTAAAGAAATCTATTGCTGAATTTGAAACCTCCATTGTGAGATTTGGTTTAATAAGCTCAAAGATAAAAATGTGTATTTCATTCTGATATTAGGTTGACTAACCAGACATGGCTCAAGATGAGAAGTGCTTTAAAATGCACATTTAATTATCTATTCAGCTTGTTTTAAAACAATTTTCTTTGGGAAATATTGAGACACTTAACAATAATTGAAAGCTCCTTTTTATGACATTCATCTGCAGGGGTAAAATGTACAGCAGTACATTTTCTATGTGTCCAGAAAGGGAGCTCACTAAAATAGCATTTCAATTAGCAAATGTGTATATATGAGACTGAAAATTATATAGACTGGGTCACATACCACATGTAAAGCCATAGGTAAATGGCTCTCAAGACATTGAAAGAGTTAAGGGGGGGAAGCTGAGCTGTCAATCCCACATGAATGGGTCCATACAAATTAAAATTCCAAGGATCCATACAGGAGTGGAAGGATTCTCTCTGGTGGGATTTTGCTTTATTATTTATTAAATTTACATGCTGCCCTTCTCACTATCAAATGACTACATCATTTATCCTGTTGGAGTGCTCTCTACCGAAAGCCAGGTAAGAAAAGATCCAACTCTTGATTTTGACTGGAAATTTTGCAGCATGCTAGGGACCACTGGAGCTAAATGTTGCATGGGTTTTTATAAGCTACAATTTTAGCTATCGAGATACTTGTCTCTGTGCGGGCATGTCGCTGAAAGTCAGTCAAAATGTAATCTTCGAGTGGCTGAAATATTTCATTCATCTCAAGTAATGTTTTGTTTTTCAATACATTTCTAGTTCTTTGATCTGAATATGCATAACAAAAGATTTGAATTCTTAATGAATCAGCAAGACATCTTCTGGGGAAACAGGAGTGCACCTTGAGTATACGATTCCCCAGATCCTTTCAGCTACTGAAGAAAAGGTAGTAGGATTGCTACTTGCCTCCCCCTGAATAAATCAAAGCAGTGGAAACATGAACAAATAATTTCTCCAGAAGTTTTGAGCATGGCTTTGGATTCAGAAACCTTTATGGGTGCCAGAAGTCTCAATCTGAGACATCCCATGCTTCTAGGGATGCATAGGCTGTGTTACAAGTCTACATCATGTTGCCACAGTTCCACAGTGTTTGATGTGTCTCTTCTATGCAAAATCAGTGTTTAATGTTCACTTTTTGTCAGGCCAGTGCTAATTAGCCTCATCTGCACTACAATGGGTGGCTATCAATTTTGTTAAACAGTTCAGTGCTCGTCCTTTCTCATAGAATGGAGGACATAGGGGGATACAAGCATCCAGGCAGGCGTCCCGTACTTCCAGAGCATAGCAGTGGTTGAAGTAGGCAGATAACTTGCCTATACTAAAAGGGGAATTTTGCTGTCCTCATTTAGCAATTGCAATTTAATGTCCCATGACCCATAAGATATTCTGCTGACTTTTCAACACATCCCTGCCCTCATCAGGTAAGCCACAATATCTGATGGGAAATCGCTGCATCTTTTCGCAAATGTATTTTATTAGTTTATAAAAATGCAGTTTATAAAAACTGAAAAATGTTCAGTTTTTCAATAATAAAATAAGGAAAAAGGAAAGGGGAAAATGATTTCATTTACTGTGCATGATTCTATCTACTCTTTTTGTCTACAAACATCCTTTCTTACAATGTGAGGTAGCACATACCAGGCTAAGGAACATAAGACAGTTAATTCAATAAAAATATGTGCAGAGGGAGAAAGAGAAGGCACAAATTTAAGACATCTGTTTTGACAAAGGACAGCAGCAAAATTAGGCATTTAATACAGATGGACTTGAGAAAACCTATATGCAGGTTCATTAGATGGCAGCAAATAAAACACTACAGCTATGCTACAACCGGTAGGAAACTTCAGGAACAAAATGTTAAAAAAAAAAAAACACCCAGGAAGGACAGCCTGCTTATCTCACTTTATAAATTGGTTAACTGTGCCACAACACCCAATTTTGGTTGTGTGCCTAATTTAACATCCAATTGATTCCAATGGGACTCTCGTTCAAGTGTCTGGATCTGTATAAAAGCTATTTCAGTGGACATGGTCACAAATACAATTACTGCAATGATTCAAGGATTTCATTTAGAATAATAAGTAAACAGCTGCATCTCTACATCCTGCTCCTTGAAAAAAAAGCTCTAATATGTTTCAAGATTAAGTTGCCTGTCAGTGATTAAAAATAGCCACTACGCCTTTGTTAACAGCCAGATTTGGTCCCCTCTTGGCAAATCAGTGGGTGCAAAATTGCCCTTTAGTTTTAGGGACATCCACCTGTGCTAAAAGGGGCGCTCTGTGAAGTCAGCATTCTTCATAGTGACTATTACAAACCTATTGTATGAGGTATACCTTATCCTAAGAAACAAACCAGCTTTGTTGAGCAACAGCTGATCTCAGCAGGAAAAACAAAGGCAGACAATCCTGGCACAGGTGGGTAGATGCTTCCCTGTGCTGTTATTCAGAAATCAAATTGATGCCAGGGCAAGTGTTCTAAACTAACATTCTAGCATTTCTATAAGTGAACAATATGGATATTGCATAATTCTGCATTTTGTAATTTTGAAACAGGAGGCAGCAACAAGATCCCTAAGTGTCTTGCTTTCTGAGATTCTTAAACGTTCCTAGAAACTTTTTAAACTAGAAACTTTTTAAAAAGAGAATACTAAGTTTCTTTGGACACTGATTTCTATATACATCAAGCTCTGGTTTGGTTTGGTTTTTACTCTTGGAGAACAGCAATTAGTGGGGCATAATCAAAGCAGTAAGCCTGCTGCTGTCAAAACTGCCCTTAATCTTTCTCTTGGACTGTTGCACTGCTATCCAGTTGTTCTAAATGTGGGCAGTCCTTAATATGATTACACAGAAGTCTAACCATCTTCAGCAGGATTGAATTTCAAGGGAGCATGAATAGGGTTTGCAGCTTTGGTCAATTAAGGTGACCGAGAATATTTATTTCAGAATCCTTGGGGGAAGCGTTTGTTCTTTAAGTTGCGTGATTATTAATGCCAGTATATCAACTGTTTTAAAATGCTTATTCCTCATAGTATAGTTACGCAGCTGAAAAAAGTTACTACAGCAGAGTTAGCTGGGATTTGAACATGCCCCAGTCTTCCAGACAATAATTGAGCTTTGTTAAAATATGTGCTTTGTTCAGGTCTTACAGTGTGTGTGTTTTGCTTATGGTTAATACATACAGCGTGAAAGTCTGCCATGCATTATTGGATTTAAATTCAAAGGCTCTGTTCTGTGTCACTGAAACTTATTATTTTCTATCGGCCCAACTGCTCATCCTTCTTATATAACAAGGAAAGCTAGTCAGGAAGATCTCCATAAATTTGCTGGGTTTTTTTCTTTTTTAAATCACAACCCAAGATGTGATCTGCTGAGGAAGACACAATGCTATCATAACTTAGATTTTGTTAAACTGTTAGATATTTGAAGTTTCCTAGGAGTGACTTCACCACTCTTAAAGAGAAGAGGGTGGGGTGGGGGAAGAAATGATACTTGTTCAGGCCAGCATTCCGGGCAGCCTAATTTAAAAGCACAAACACAATCTTGCCTTGTCTGAGGCTTAAGAAAAGACTACTGCAGGCTGTGCCCTCTGCTTGGAAGCTTGTCATGCAGAGAACACAACGACAAACTAAGATAAAGAGCAAGTCAACTACCTCAAAGCATTTTACAGGAATTAAGCAGTTAGTGAGTTTGGGAGGGCAGAAGGAAAGAGGAGCGTATTTAAATATGAATGATGGTAGCTGGGAATTTGCTGAGAAAAAGGTAGCCATTATAGGGCCAGATCCACAGAACTCTACCCTGACAGTGGAGCCACAACACTCAAAACCCAGAAGTGCAGCTGACTGATTCATAGGAATTGCCTTAAAGCCAAGCTGCTTTGTAGCGAGCAATTCCTTCCAGAATTTGGCAACAGAGGGAAGCAGCCCAGGCCGATTTTACACTCATACATCAAAGGAAATCTGCTTCATGACAGGCATCCCAAGTAATGCTCCACCTCCCTCTGGATCTGTGCATTACTCACTCATGACTCAGATCTGATAGGCTTTTATTTATGACAAAGTTGTGTGGAGATTCTGATCCTAAGGAGAAAGTTCTGAGAAAAATCATTGTAGTCTCATATCTCTGCTGAGCCATTCCTTCAACAGAATATTTGCTTCATCCCACCCTGTAAACACTCCCCAGGCAAAGACTTCTCAAAATGCACAACCAAAGGGGAGATTGCTAACCTGTGGCACATTGAAGCAGGGCCTAACTTTTAGGCATATTAGTTTAGACCCCCACCCACCCAACCCAAAACATTTATTCATTTCATGAGTTTACATTGATACCCAGCCCTTTCCATAAAAATACACATATTGATCCACTAGTATTTCTCTCACACTTCCCCAAAGTTGCATCTTTACCAAACTGCACATTTACACACCCCAGAATTTTTAGCATCACACTTGGGATGAACCCAAGCCTACGGGGTGTAAAGGAGACACTAGCAAGAGCTTGTTCGGTCCCTCCACAGAAACCTAGCCAGAAAGTGGCACTCTCTTACTAGCCTTGGCAATCCTGCACCCATGTGGTTTGTGCAAATAGTGCTTTTAACAAAAATAAAATTTCCTTGGGTAACTAGAAAGGGGAGGGTTTACACCAAGCTAGGCAATGCAAAATTAGTGTTGATGGAGTGGGAAAAGGGATATCCCCATGTTGGGGATATAGGCAAGTACAGCAGCCAGGAATTGAGTTGTTTCATGCTTGGAGCTGGTTCACTGAAGATTCCAGCTAAATTTCTTCCCACAAACTGTCCGGAGACGTGATGCTTAATTTGCTCCTCTCTCACATTCACCCTGAAAGCTTCATCTTCACTGACCCACAAAGGATACAGCCACTTATGGAACAGAAATATATGATGGAAGACAAACCGTAGTTTTGAAGAGACGAGAACTGTTTCTTCAAAGCAGAAGCCCTCAGCCTGCTAATGCCATTTTCCAGGCTCTTCTTGCAGAGCAGCATACAGAGGTAGAACTGAGAAAACTGAAACAGCTAGTTAGGTCACTGAGTGGCTTTGCTGATTTAATTACTCCCAAAATATCCTGGCTGCTGAACTTCTGAAGTGCTTGCAAATCAAAACATCCGCTGGTAGGGTAACATTTGAGTTTTGAAACTGGTATAAAATCATCTTGGAAGGCTGGACTTTACAAGCTGGACATTAAAGAAAGCTTCAGTGGACCTGCAATAGGAAGGACCACTCGCTTTCCCCCTCACATTGCTTCCTATCTTAAAATACTTTCATTAAGAGCAACATCTGTTTTCTAAAGTAATCCCAACCACAAAAGAAAACCTTTCCTTGGCCCCCATCATTCCCTCAAAAAGGCACTCACTGAACAGCTAAGTGGCTGCCATTTCTTTCTGACCTAACCCAATGATGAAAAGTAAAGGCAGAAGAACCCAATGTATCAACGACTGCCAAAGCCACCCATAGGGCAACAACTGTAGACCATTCTCTTTTATCAAGAAGCGGGCTGTTATTTTCCTTTAAAATATGTTTTAAGAGGCACAATTTTCAACTGGTGTTCCTTGGACCCACTGAGAGAACTTAATGAGTTTTTGCTACCTCTTTCTCAAGAAGTCAAGGAACAGCACAAACTACAACCTAAGGCAGCCACAGTGGTATGGTTCATAGAAAGAAGCTTCAAATAAAGTATGCTAAAAAGAAAAGACAGAGCATAAAAACCCAGTCAGGTAAAACAAAAGTGAAGACTGAGACGTTGCTCCAGAGGTAGCATGGCACTCTGACCTTTTCCTTAGGAATAAGTCTTGGTCATCACACCAGGCCCAGTGGATAAATTAAACAGGATATCAGGAGAAACCAAATAAATAAGATAAAAACAAACAGCTGGGGATGCTGCAAGCAAACACCCAGCTTCAAGTGTCCGCATGGTGACCAAAGCAGCAGGCACTCTTCACGTCTGGTGCACTTTGTGGAACATGAGTTCTTGAGGAATGTGGGTCTCGGGGCCATAAGTCTTTGCTGCCCGGCGCTCAAAGGCTGCCACCATCTGCTTTACTACCTCATCGAAAAAAACTGTAGCCAACTGCGAGTGCAGCAGAGAACGAAATTCAAAAGAGATCTGAGGAAAGAGAACAGCACATTGGACTACCGTGAAGATTCATTTTTCCACAGTGGAGCTAGGGCATTTTACAATGAGAAACCCCCTTCCCTTCATTCCAGAGGAAGGGCTAGCAAAGATTTGCTGCGGAAGAATAATTTTAAAATTACAAATCAGTAGAGATGGCAGAAAGCATTCTTGAGAACAGCAGGAATAACAAATGCTCTTATAAAACCTGTGTACCACTATTTGCTAAACACTGATGAGGCTCCAATACTTTTTTTTTCCCTACAGAAATTGCCCAGGGGTGTATTATTGTGAAAATAAATTGGGATGCCCCATCCAACAACTACTCTATGCTGATCCATCTCTAGTTGGGTCTTGGGGCAGAGGCAGAAAGAAAGGACAATCTAGTCTCAGCTGGATATCAAGAATGGCCCTAAGCACAGAGCGATAGTGTCCAGCTGGATGACACAGAACCCCAGAGTTCCTATTTATGACATGCACGTAACTAAAAGTTGACTATTAGAAATACCACTTTTCTCTAAGTCAGAACTGCCAGAGAACTAAATCAGGAACTGCCATAAATGCAGCAATTGGCTGACTTGTTCATACTTTATCTATACTTAACACTTAGCCTTATATACCGCTTCACAGTACTTTAAAGCTCTCTCTAAACGTTTTACAGAGTCACCATATTGCCCCCAGCAATCTGGGTTCTCATGTTACCCACCTCAGAAGGATGGAAGGCTGAGTCAATCTTGAGCAGGTTAGGATCGAACTGCTGGCAGTTGGCAGAATTAACCTGCAATACTGCATTCTAAGCACTGCGCCACCACGACTCTGGTGGCTCCTTATGTTTTGTCTATAAAACCAAGATTTATAGTGGAAATGGGTTTGGCAAGGGAGATCTTTGTAGCTAAGGTTGTAACCTAATGGGATGTGTGGTACAGGAGTTCCATACTCATCCAGGTATTGGGATGGTTTCTTGCTTTTACACATTACAGCTCCACTACTAGAGGAGCCACAGGGGCATCTACTAGGACAGGGGTATCAAACTCTATTTCATTGAGGGCCGCATCAGGGTTGTGTATGACCTGCGGGAGCCAGGGTGGGCATGGCCAACTAAACATCACTTGTGTTGGGGGTGCCTGTAGCGGCCCAAGCGCTCGCCCAGCAAAAATGGGCTTCTGAGCTCGGTTTCCGGCTGTGACAGCCTGCAGCCCTCAGTCAGAGAAAGCTCCATTTTCACTGGCAGAGGTACTACTGATCGGTTCCTTGCTGTTTCCAGGGTGGCCTCATGGGCCAGATCTAAGCACCCAAGGGCCCTGAGTTTGACACCCCTGTACTAGGACTAGGTGGANCTGATCGGTTCCTTGCTGTTTCCAGGGTGGCCTCATGGGCCAGATATAAGCACCCAAGGGCCCTGAGTTTGACACCCCTGTACTAGGACTAGGTGGACTGCCTTTGGGAAGTATAGCGCTTGAAGGCCAGAGAAGTAACATACCTCAATGACCTTGGAGTTCCCTACTCTGCTTCAAGGAATTCATTCAACAGCTCTAGGAAAAAGAGCTTTGTGATAGGAATGCTCAATACCAGAAACATCTCTGCCATCAGAATATGATTCTGGTTCCTTCACAACTAGGATCTTACAGAGCCTCCTCAGTAATAATGGAAGGTCCACCTTTTTTAAAAAGCTTGATGGATGCAGGAATCCCATCATCAGTCCTCATTTATGCAAGAACTAATGCGATGATGAGGAATCCCATGAGCCCTTGTGTGTGCTTACTGCGAAGTCCAGGGTACACGTGCGAGGATAACCTGGAATGCCAGGACTGAAACGCCAGCTTGTCTCCAGATGATTGAAAAGCTTCCCATCAGTGCAGACTGCCTGGGGGAAATAACAGCAAAGATTCAGGTTGACAGCAAAGCTCATACAGCATGAATTAGCCAAACTGATATCCTTCCAGATATGTTAGACTACAATTCCCAGAATTCTCCTCAACATGGAGGACAGCAAAATAGAGAGGGCCAATAAAACACAAGTTCCCACTCTAATAACAGCAGCTCTGGATAAGGATTTACCTACCAACCTGCATATGAAACAGGTATCTCATGTCTGGCTCATGAGTATGTTGCTTCACATGTCACGTTTATGGCAAAGGACTTCCTGTTGAGCACTTTTGATATTTTAAATTTCTATTAAGTGTTTCTTTCAATGCCAGTGTCACCACGTTCATCAAACCTCCCTCCAAATTATCTGAGGCACCAGGAAAAATTATTAATTGTGCAATGCTTGTTATTATTTTGCTATTGCAACACTGAAATATCATCAGCCTGCTTAGCCCATAGATGCACAACTCACCTTTACCAAGTGGGGTTGCACCAGTGTCACAATAGAAGTGTAACGTTCCACAACAGGAGGGAATCCAACTTCCAGCTGGGCCTTCACGTGACCTGCTCGCTTAGAGACCACAGTTGATTTTTTACACCATGGAACAAATTCCTTATATTCATTCACATTGGCCACAACACCATACATTTCCTGCATGGAATAGCTGCAAATAAACAGAGAGTGACTAATTAAATTATGTCCACAATGATGCACAAGTCCACAATGACACAGGCACATGCGCATCAAAGGATGTTGGAATATTTATTATGCTGTAGAACATAAAAAAATAAAACTTCCACAATTGCAGTTCTTCTCCTTTTCTCAAATCCAGGCTCTTGTGTTTTAAGAGAACAAATGAAAATAGAATGGATGTTTCATTTATTTATTCTCTTAGATTCCCATTGTATCTAAGAGAACTAACGTATAAGAAATAGAGCCTGGCTCTTATGATTGATATATTCTGCTGTTTGAATATTTTATGCATTCTGTTATTCAAGACAGGCAGTAAAGTATTTAATATAATATCTGCCTCTTTCCAAGTCTTGCAAAACTCTGAATCTTACTCATTTTTTACTTATAGACATCTATATTAAAAAAGAACTTTGAATTAATTTATTACAGTATATAAGACAAAATTGGTTAAAAATGTGGAGTCTTCTAAAAACAAAAATAAGTCTGCCAATCTCACCATTAGCTTAATTGTCAAATGCCTATTTCAAGGACAACTGATCAGTAAGAAAGGTTTAATTACTTATGCACATATGGTACAGTACATATTAAAGTCATAGAGAAAACTGGTACAATTTACTATGATTGGCATATTTATAAATTGCTTGGAAGGATAAAAAGTGATTTCAAGAAAGGAAGAAGAGCTTTGAGAAAAATACAGAAGTTGGAGGACTTATGCAAACCCAAGATCATCTACTGGGACTATTATAACTCTAAATGGTTATTGAAATATGATGGAACAAATAAAAAAATTGTATGATAAAATCAATGCAAAGCTTCAAACAGAAGTCATAACACAACAATGAGAAAAGTAGAAATATTTAGGTTAGCTGTTGGGAAACAAATGGAAAGAAAGGGGAGAAAGTGTGACTTAAATATATTTCTAGCATCTTTTTACTCTTATTTTTTTTCTTTATACTCAGTATTCTTAACTTTCTAAAAATCTGGTTAAAAATTAAAATAAATTAAATTAAAAAATATAAAAGCAATAAGATTTTTGATGCAGAACTGGCAGAGAGAAGCGGAAAAAATGGAGGAGGAGGAAGGTAATGGAAGGAGGGAAAGTCATTGGGATTCTCTTTTGATCAGCAAATTCTGCCAAACGCTTTCCCTGTTTATGAAATTGCAGAAGAGTTCTAACAAAAGATCTCACAATCTTGGATATAATTGCAGCAGTGCAGAAGCCTGCCACAAATAAAGAAAATCTTTCCAAATCACTCATCAATTGCAAGCAAAGTTCAGCTCTCTTTTTGATAACACATTCCTGATTGCTGCAGAGGAAGCTAGGCAGAATAAATATACAGTAAATGGAAAATATTCATTGAAGATAAGGCTAGAAAGGGCTACTGGTCACACAATCACTGTGTGTTATCTGTAGACTCCAAGTATCAAGACAGCTGAGAAGAATAACAAAACAGCCACCCAAGTTAATTCTTCCCTTCCCATGAGCTGGGCAGAAAAATTAAATCTAATGGATCCCTGATTGCATAATCTAAACAAATAACAGCCTAGGTAAATCTGCAGATAACAGTTCCTTTTCTGGCTCTTGATTATACACCTCCAACTTTGCATATGAATGGGAAGATAATACCTCCTGGAGAATGTAAGGGAATTGGTGGTACTGTTACGTTGAAGTAGGCAGCCTGCAGTTTCCTCAAGATGTTGCTGATTATGTACAGTACAGGTAGTCCTCAACCTACAACCACAACCGAGCCCAAAATTTCCATTTTTAAGTGAGACATTTGTTAAGTGAGTTTTGCCCCATTTTATGACCTTTTTTGCCACAGCTGATAAGGGAGTCATTGTAGTTGTCAAGTTAGTAACCCGGTTGTTAAGCAAATCTGGCTTCCCCATCGACTTTGCTTGTCAGAAGGGGATCAGATGACTCAGGGACACTGCAAACCAACATAAATAGGAGCCCGTTGTCAAGCATCCGAATGTAAATCACATGACCCTGGGGATGCTGCAATGGTCATACGTGTGAAAAATGGTTACAAGTGTGAAAAATGGTCATAAGTCATGATGTCAAGGGCTGTTGTAATTTTGAAGTCACTAAACCAACTGTTGTAAGTCACGGATTACCTGTATTGCTTTAGCTTCCTGTAAGATTTGGTTGGTCACTGGGGGAAAGAGGACACTGAATTAAGGCAGACTGTAGCTTGGATACCACAGATCTTGCCTTGTGTTTTTATCCCTTTCATTAGAAATAGGTCCTCTTTGGTTGCTTTGGGCAATGAACTTTCTAGCCTTAAAAACCCAGAGTTCTATATAGTTTTTTAATTACCAAAGGAAATGATGCTTGTGTAGGTCATGCAAAACGATATTCGAGATGTGTACATTTTCCCTCCATCACAAAATCACCCTCCTGCAAGCCATGTCAGCTCACCCAATGATCCTCCTCTCTGAATATTCCTTCCGTTTGTTGATGAAAGGTCCTGTAAAGCTGATAAATGTCCGGCTGTGCTGACCACTGAGATCCCAATCAAGACTGCTGATAGTATGAGGGTCTCGGATCACCAGATTTCCACAGCATGGCATATACCTGGAACTGAAAGATCCTCAGGATTAGCTGGCCTGAACAGAAGTCTCCCAAACTTTCCCAGAGGCTACATTCAACAACCGTTGATCTTGAATAACCTAACAGAGGCGTCAGCCACCGATTCAAAAAGCTGCAAGTAAAGTTTAGTTACAAGCATGACGGAGCATGGCGTCCTGGACTGAAATCCTACATGTACATTGTGGGTAAATCCTCATAGGTAATATAATGTGGGGAGGGAAATTCTGATTTATCTTCAGTTGATTTTAACAACCATATGAAATACACACAACACATACTCCAATTGTGGAGTAATTATCTTCGAAGGGCAAATGCTCTTGTTCCTCTTTAAAAAGTTGGGGGGGAGGGGTTAGAGGAAAGGGACTGTAAAAGTTTCATCTATGCATTTCAGAGGGCCTCTGATTATCTATTTCTGGTTCTGAAGTTCTTGTAATCTCTATCTGCAATTCCTCAGATTATCAGTTCTGTACGTGTGAAAATTAAACTTAAAACATCGGGCAAACATTGCCCTTCTCCCCGCAGGACAAGTTATTCAACAGGGTTACTACAATCTGAATTTCATCATAAACGTCAGGATAAATTGCACATATCAATACCATCCTTCACTCCTGCAGAAATTGGAAAAGTGAATCTGATCATATATGCTTTTCTCTAAATCCTTGGCTGCTGCGTCCCACCCCACTTACTTTACAACTTGTTGTCAGGGAGCAATTTTAGATACAAGTTCAGTGCTGTTAAAGAAGACTGGCTAAATGTGTTTTCACAGACAGCAAGTCACTAATTAATAGTCACTTTTCTCCTTTCACCTTGCAGCCCCACCTGTTGCCACCGCTGATCACCTGCTGTTCAGGCTGACCCCAGAAGATCAGACTCAGCAACCTGAGGGGTACAGGGAGAAATCCCAAGTGGTACCATGGAGGTACAATTTCAAAAAATTGGAATTGTCTGCTCCCCAATGCAGAATAGTCCAGAAGATGGTGTAGAAGAATCATGTCAGCTCAATCTGAATTGGTCAATGGTGCTGGGTTGATCCCATTTCCAAAGATCCTCTCTTTACACCACAGAAAGAATGGTGCATCTGATTGAATCCATGGCAAAAGTTGTATCAAAATGAAGGGGAAGAATACTACTTTAAGGATGCCTCTATGAGGCCAAAATTTTGAGGACACAATACAAAAAAAAAAAAAAAGACATTGCTGAGANATACAAAAAAAAAAAAAAAGACATTGCTGAGATATAGTTGTGTTGCAGTTAGATGCAACTGAGGATAGGATCTGATATGATGGCCTTTCACCTCTTTTGCTTTTTGGATGGCAAGGTCTTTCTGCCCGAAAAACCCTACATTCAGCAGCTGACTCCCAACAGGATCTATTAATCAAATGAAAACTTTAATTAAAGAAGTGGTAGCAATTTTCCTCCTTGATTTTCTATGACGCTTCTCAAATTCAGTTGGGAGGAATGAGCAGCCAGGCTAATGCAAAGCCTTTGCATTTTCTTCCATGTTGGCCTGTTCCTATCTTGTTTGCAGGCCAGCTTAGCTTAACTTACATAATTATTGCCAGGGTACCCTCCCCCAGCAGCAGCTAAGCTGTTCTTTCAACAAGCTAAATATTCAGAATGCCAAGGGAAAAGCCTATCTACGAAAAGAGGGACAGATTTCCTGTCATATTTGATGTCACCAGAGGTTTAAAAAAAATGTCTTTTGCTTGGCTGGACAAGCTTGCAGGCTACTTAAAAACAATGAATTGAAGAAAAGTCCTTGGCCCTCTTTGGTCTAAATGTCTTCATGCACAAGATGGGTCTGTGATAATTTTTGTGTCGGAAAGCAGCAAATGTTCTTTATCACAACCTTTTCCAATCTAGTGCCCTTGAGGTGCATTGGACTCCAATTTCTATCATCCACATGCTGGCTGAGCATAATATTACTTGCAGCCTAACACATCTGGAGAGCTAAAAGTGAGAAGCTGCCTTCAATGCCTTTTTCAATGGGGAGGTGGGGGGAAGAGAGGGGAAACAATAAAATGTAGCAATATACACTGGAGGAGGACGATGGATGCCACTCGAGCCAAGACAAAAAGAGGAGTGGAATTCTAACTTTGAAGACGTGCAAAGAGTATATTGCAGCATATTCAAGGACAAAAAAGAATGCAGAAAGAATGGCAATGACAGAATAGCTGCCCGGCAGGTTAGCTAAGACATTTACTTGGGAAGATTGCCAAGCAAGCCATTGTGAATAGGAACGTTACGTAAAACAAGTTAAAGCAACAGGAATGTCTTCATCTGGCATAATCACTTGAAGGAAGGAAGTTTTAAATGCCGTCAGTTTGTTCCCCACAAAGTTAACTGTGACACTACACAGCATCTACCAGCAACAGCGAATTGTGGGCATCCGGAGAATCCTTATCTCAATCTATGATTTGCCTGGAGATGTTTCGCCAGACCCTAAGCGTGAAAGTGAAGTCTCTCTCTGGTGCAACAGGATAGCATGGCAAACAGTCAGAGGGAAAGACATGAAACTGCAGGGTAATAAACATTCAGGAATTGTTAAGCACGTACCCTAATGCCCATAAGCCTTTTGGTGCCACAGCCAGAAGATAACTCAAATATTTCTAAAAATGATGTGGAGGAAGCTACTACATCTAAGTAAGGTTTCTAATTTAAGAAACTGGATTCACATATCATGCTAAGGCATACAGGTGGTCCTCGACTTACAGCTACAAATGAGCCCCAAATTTCTGCTGCTAAGTGAGACAGTTGTTCAGAGTGAGTTTTGCCCCTTTTTATGACTTTTCTTACCGCAGTTGTTCAGTGAATCAGGACAGTTGTTAAAAGTTAGTAACGTGGTTGTGAAGTGGTTCTGGCTTCCCCCATTGACTTTGCTTGTCAGAAAGTCACATAAAGGGGGATCACATGGCCCCCGGGAGACTGCAACCATCATAAATGCGAGTCAGTCACCAAGCGGCTGAATTTTGATCACGTGACCCTAGGGATGCTGCAACGGTCGTAAGTGTGAAAAGCAGTCATAAGCCACATTTCTCAGGGCCATTGTAACTTTGAACGGTCACTAAACAAATGGTTGCAAGCAAGGACTATCTGTACTTTTGTCTGAGTTTCTTGCATAGGCCATTATTACCCTAGCTCATCCGTATTGCTAAGGTGTAACCTATGATTCATATATAAATGGTAACTGTGGTTGGAATCAATCGTCCTGCTAAGCCAAAAGTAAACAAACCACATTGTGAATTAAAACAACATTTGCACCTAAGTCAACATCATGGAATTCTTTAATAGTAATATATTTCTCTCTAGCCCATGTCAAAAGATCATTTTAAATTTATTTCTTTATAATATTGCCTGTTAATTGGCGCTTCCTTTTTTTAACCTAGGTAAAATTAATTCCCCAAATAAAGCATTTTACAACTTGTTAAAAATTCCAAGTTTAAATTCCAAGTTTAAATATCATTCCAATAAAAATCTCAAATCTCTTCAAATACATCTGGTTAGACACACACAATGTGCTTCCAAAATAACCCCCCACAATTGCCTGCAATATTCAGAGAAAAAAAGCCAATAAACATTAGAAGAGCTGTGTATGTCGTTTCTCACTCCCATGACTACATTATATATTATTTAGGAAGGCTTCTCAAGAACAACTTTAAACTTGTAACTTTAAAACTAAGTTCTAAGACTCATATGGAAAAATAGTACTTTGGAATATGTTCTCATTGGGAAACCAAATCCAAAACCAAATCCTGTTTGGAAGTCTTTTGCAAACATTATTGCAACAGTACAATCAAAAGGTTATGCATTCAAAGTGTTACTGGACACTTTATTCTCAGTTTATTTTTTAAATGTTTGAGAAGATATTTCTGGGGAAAATGAGTCTTGGTAAGGATCATTCATTTCCAGATCTGAGATAACACAGCAAATAAATATTAAAATATCCATCAAGATTATAAAAAAAAATCTCCTCTAGAAGACATGAATCTATTCACTTTATTAGCTCTCAAAGGCCTATGAAATTTTCAAAAATAATTTCATTTCACATAAGAGGAAAACTCAAACATATCAAGCTGTAGACTGAATATATGGGTGAGTGCTGATGTGAACTAAGGATAGCTCATAGGTCATGCACCTGAAAATCCTGTTAACTCATCACATGAACCTAGAACAACAACAATGTCCCATTGCCTTTAAAATTGGTTTAAACCAGGGGCCTTCAAATTTGACAGCTGTAAGTCTTTCGACTTCAACTCCCAGAATTCCTCCTCCAGTCATGTTAGCTCAGGGATTCTGGGAGTTAAAGTCCACAAGCCTTAAGCTTGCCAAGTTTGAAGACCCTTGGTTTAAACAAATAGGGAGCTGAAATCTGTAGTTCAGGGGTGTCAAAAATCACATTGTCAAAGCAGCATCATGTGAGGTATCAGGACTTTTTTCCCCTTCGCTAAACCAGGAGTGGCCAGCCCGTGACACATCTGGCCAACGGGCTGGGAGTTTGACAGTCCTATAATTCAACATCTGGAAAGCCATATACTGTACTTCGAATCTTGTCCTTATGGTGACTAAAGGCCATTGTACCTAAAACAAAATGGCCCTTCTCACCAAGTTATATCATCACATTTTAATTCACAGAAGGCTAAAAAGGGCTACTGGGATCTTCACAATTTAATTCATACATGTGTATGGATTAAATATGAGTTTGTAACTATTGACTCTGTAAATGATAAAAAAAAACCTTTGCTCTGGGATATTACTGCTCATTAATACAACTACAGAAAAGCATGATCAGTCACACATATATTGCATACAATGTGCTTCCTCTTTGGAAATTCATTTAGCACAGAAATAAAGAATACCTATTATTAGGAAGAAGTTCAAAAGGTACAAGCATTTGGGCACAGAGAGTGTCAGTGTCTGTAATGGAAGTGACTCTTTTGGTACCTGCTTTTCCTCAACTCTATCAGATTTCATCTTGAGGTGTTTGCTAAGAAACCTTTCCCAAATTAAAAAAAACCAAAAAGCAAAATGCAGCATTGTCCAGTTAGCTCCCTTTTCTAAGCTTAGAAACTTTTTCAAGTTGCTGCTAGAACTAAGGCATGGCTTTAAAGTTTTACCAAGCCAGCAGGAATCAATCAGTCTAAAAGCCCCAAGTAATTTTCTTTACAAAAATTATAGATCAGCACAGAAGCAAGTTAGCACATTCTGAGTTCTCTTTGTTACTATTTCAAATAAACCAGAGTTACATGAATAAAAAACAATTTCAGTATGTTTCATAGAGTACTTCAGCTGAAAATGTTCTCAAATGGAGCTTGATGCTTACTGTCTATGTGTGGTACAATGGTTAAGATGTTGGATTAGGACTGAGGAATCACAGTTTCAAGTCCACCCTCAGCCAGTGAAGCTGATTGACTGAATTTGGTTCAGCTAGTGTTTTTCAGCCAAACCGACCTCATAAGATTATTATTGTGAGGGAAAATAAAGGGTGGAGTGTTATGTATGCTATCTTGAACTCATAAAAATATACATATAACAGATAAACATATATGTCACTCTGAACTTGCAGAAGGCAGGATATAAATTTTAACAAATTAAAAGGTGCTGTTTTGACCATAGTACAGAAATTTGTCACCATTTTCTGCTACAAAATTTTATACTTTCCAGTGTAGCTTACAGCTCTGTGATTCTGATGGTTTCCCACCCAAGTAGACCAAACAGATTCAGCCTTACTTTTAAGTCAGTTGATGCCATCTACCAAAACATACAAGTCACACAAAGGCAATAAAAACTGATACAAAGACCCATTCCCAATTACTTTCTGCAACCCAATACTATTCACCAATATGAAACATTTTTATACCCATACAAGAAGAGATGAATAAATAAAGCATACATTCATTATGGAAACAAATTAACAGCTACTAGGTTTGCTCCCTTTCCACAAACTTGTTTAATCCTCTGTCGAGAGATGTAACAAGACCTCAGGGATTTATTTTAATAAATTGTTCCATGAAAATCACATGCTCTTAGGTTTACCATTTAGCATAATTAAGAAAAAAAAAAAATCAAAGGAGCACAAACTGAAACAGCTGCCAAAAAAGCATTACTAAAGTAGCCACAGTTGTCAGAAGTATAAAAACAAGCAGAGAATGACTATATAAAAAATAATAATCTAGAATTGCAATGGCACATAGGTTTCCGTCATATTAGAAGACAGCATCATTGCCCTGAATTACAAAAAAAGTTGCCATTTATACATACTACTCTTTACTTATAAAAATCCCAACCCTTATCTTACTGGAGGTGTAAACTTTTCCATTTGTTTCCTTCATTACATGTACCACACATTCATAAATAGAAACCTCTTACAACACCCAGGGAAAGACAATCAGTAGATCAAGAGATACTTATTCTCTCACAATGTAATAGTCCTACTTTTATTGACCCTGGGCTCTGCTCACCGTTATCACCAGGAACATCCCCATAAAGTCCTGGCAGGATCCTTCTAAGTGGGGAGCCACCCTTTCCCATTTTTTCCATTTACTCCTGCAATGACCTTCTACCAACGATGCCTTGTATTCCCCCCCCTTGAACGAAGAGCAAGGAGCACAGGTGCTCTTGGTCCCTGTTGTCCTTGCCTAAAAAAACACTCAGCCTCCTCCTTACACAAGATGTCCCAGAGCCTTGTTATTTCAATTCACCCATTTTCTCCCGGGGGGGGGGGTTTCCACATGCTATCACAACCCCACCCCCCGCCAATCTCAAAAAGAGCAAGGGTACTTTCCCCCCACCCCCCATTGAGAAACGAGTCAAATCTTTTTCCTAGAACACGCAACGCCTGTAAGGAACGGAGATCCCCGCTGAAAATCTGCTCGCCAAGCCACCTGGAGAAAGCGCCCGAGAAGGAAGCCCGGCCAAGAAGAAAAAGGGGGCAGCCCGAGCTCTGCTCCCTCTCTTTTGAATGGGGGAGACGGCTTCGCTTTCTCCCGAGGGTCCTTCACCCCGGTTGCGAAGCCACAACGTCGGGTTCCTCCTGTGCCCCGCGCCCCCGGCTTCTTCTGTCCCCGGCTTCCGCTCACCAGCCAGCCGCGGTCGCCCTCGGTCCTCAGCCCTCCCCGCACTCCCAGTTGCAAATTTCCCGGAGCCAGCGAGTCGCCATGGAGGGCGGGGCGGGGGGGGGAAGACCAGGTGGAAATGCCCCTCTTTCTCTCTCTCTCTCTCTCTCTCTCTCTCGACCGTATCAATTCCGCCAGCAAATAAGACAGCACCGGCGTGAACTTTCACCTCCCCTCCCTCCCCGCCCGCCGCCTCCCCCCCGTTCGCGTCACAATGTCATGTGCGTCGCCCTGTCTATGTCACAGCGCGGGAGGGGAAGGGAAAAAAAAAAAAATAAAAGAGGGGGGGGGCTGGAGAGGAAGCGAACGCAAGGCTTTATGGGGGATGTGGTTCTAAAGGTTACGTCCGAGTGAATTATGGGAATTGCGGCTTCTCTTCCTTCTTCTCATTCGTGGGATGTTTGTGATGATCGTTGGCTTCTTTTAAAGGCGCCTTTAACTCCAAAAGCTTGGATGCGGTTACTGTTTGGAATGGGAAGCCATCTCAGAGCTGTGGAGATTGGGAAGTGAGAGGAAGAAACAAACAAACAAACAAAAAAAAGGGGGGGGGAAGGAACTATAAGCGGAGGGAAAAAATGGAAAAAGAAATTAGCAACCCATTTCCGAACTATTGTGAACTTAAAATAATATATGCATCCATGCTCTGTCCTCCCAGGCTAAGCCACATTTCCATAGAGTTGAAAACTATCGGTAGGCAAAAGAAATTAAAGACAGGAAGGGAAGAAAATACGGCGAAACTAAACCAACCTTGAAACGAGTCAATTGACTATACGGCTACATTCCTTTCAATCCTTCAAAGCATTCTTAATTCAATTACTTCCATCAGCTAATTGGTATATTGCCGTTTGTTCTTTAAGGGTGAACATGTCCTCGTAATTAGCAAGAGCCCCAAGCACAATTTGTGGAAGGTTTTATGAAATGCAATAATACAGTCCTTACTCAAACAGTGAGCCAGTGGTTTTGTGCAATATCAGTGAAGCAACATGACAAATGTCGTCTCAGCACTGAGAAATCACTTGAGAACCATCACTGAAAGTTCATTTGGACATAAGCTGCCTAATTATATTTTGTTCTTCTTCATTGATAGGTAAGTCAACGTTGTATGACTGTCAGGAAGACAGCCCAGAACAGACCCTATCATCAGGAAAAAATATTTTTAATTTCTGTCCGACTGCTTACTAGATTGGTTTAAAATAGCAACAGCCACCTCCCAGACATTCCCATCTACTGGATGGCAGAGCTGTGTGTTTCAGCTAATCTGCCATACCCAAGAGCTCATCTTGCTTGCTGCAAAAGAAGGACCTCTCTTTTTTGAGGACATGAATGCACAATATCATCCCCAACCCCAGCACACTGCTAAGGAAGCCACTGCTAAGGAAGCTTCCTTAGCAGTGTGCTGGGGTTGGGGATGATATTTTCTTGATATGCATTCTCAAAAAACAACAACAACCCCAAAACAAAGACGTGGGTCATTTGAGTTGTATAGTACCAAGATAAAGTAAGGAGTGGCAACTATGCTCTGCTCCTATAGACGTCTTGAGACTGCTGACAGTGCACCGGCCAGAGTTGGGATTCAGCAGTTTCTGACCAGTTCTGGAGAACCGGAAGCAGAAATTTTGAGTAGTTGGGAGAACCGGCAAATACCACCTCTGACTGGCCCCACCACGCCATCTAGTCTCTGCCTCCTGAGTCCCAGCTGATTGGCTGGGTTTTCTTTGGTTGCCCTGCACAGGAGAATAGAGCTGGAAAGCACGTTAGTGGGGTGGAGAGGGAATGGAGATTTTACAGTATCCTTCCCCTGCCACACCCACTAAGCCAGCCTACCAAGCCATGCCAAACCCACCAAGCCATGCCCACAGAACTGGTAGTAAAAAAATTTGAATCCCACCATTGGCACACTCATACAAGAGGGAAAAAAAGTGAATCAAAATGAACACAAATAAGCATAAATAGCATTCCATCTTCAATCCTACTACAGATTCCCTGCCAAAGCCTTGATGCTAAATAATGCTTTGCAGTAAGTTGTATAAAAGACCTGATCAGCAAGCAGAAAATCAACATAAAAACTGTCTGATTGTCCAGGGTTTTGTGGTTCACTGGCAGCCACTGCAGACAGCAGAGATATCTGACAGTGAGGAAGAAAGGGAACCAGTCAGGAAGTCTAGAGAGGACTTGGATGAGGGTCCTGTGTCCGATGCAGGGATGGGGTCAGGACCATCTGGGAGTGGGGTGCTGCCTCTGCAGCCTTCGGTGTCTGGGAGCAGTGAAGTAGAGGACCCAGGGGAGCCTGTTCCCAGTGTGCGTGTGCACAGAGCTGCTAGAAGGCGAGAGCAGCTGAAGCAGAAGGGGCGACTTGGGAGTAAGGCTGGGAGGTGATTGCCCCTCCCATAAGGGATAAAAGTCAGACCTCAATGATGAACGCTTTGCAGGAAGCAAAGCAGTTCAATCAGNCACAGCACTGACAAGCATGGGCTTATCTTGGGGAACTGTAATTGGTTCTGGCTGGAAAATGAAAGTAATTCCCAGTGTTGCATTAAAATAGGTTTTGCTTTTCAAGCAAGCTTGTGTTTAAATATGTTTGACGAAGCCTGGGTCAGAACAGGGTTTGCTTCTAAAAGAGGAAAATTAAAAAAAAAAAACTGCACTATGCAATAATGTGTGTTGGTGACTTGTGGGGCACAGAGGATGGGCCTTGGGCTTTTGGGAGATCTGCTCTGATACTGTACAGAAACAAGGATGTTACAAAAGCCTAGCAGTAATTTGAGTAAGTTAGGAAGTAAATAGAGAGCCATGCCTCTTGGAGACGTTTAAGCCTCTTGGCTTTCATAATAGAAACGTTGGGCAGTCAGTTCAAATTATACTGCTGCTCAGTTTTGTGTAATGGTTGGGCAGATCAAGTTTTTAGCCTGAGACTACCCAGATTTACAAAAAAATGATCTGAGAAAGGCCATATAAATGGAGCTTCTGCCATGTGGCCTGGAAAATATCCTTAGAACAGAGCAGCCAGCTGGGATGATCATCCCACTGGCATCATGATTTGTTCCAGGCTCAGACCCCTCATTCACATAACTAGCAAGCCTAGCCTGCTTGGCATCTGAACCAAAGGCTCTTTAGGGTGCAGTAAAATAAATACCAAGATGTTGGCCATGAAGGTGCACTGCATACATGTAACAGCATTGCAAATACTTGACTTTTTTGACAACCTCCTGCAGACATTTCTAATCTGAGAGATTGTCACCTGCTTGTACGAAAGGTGAAATGATAAGAGAAACCATTGAAAACCCCCAAAACTGTAAACTACATTGGAAAGTAACTTATTAACCATGAGGAAATCTTCAGAAAGTCAATGGAAATAATTTTTTACCAGTAGACTGCACAAAAATAACAGATAATCAGAGTTGGAAGGGACCTTGTAGGTCATCTAGTCCAACTCCACACCCAGGTTGGAGACCCTACACCAAATTTTCAGAAGATTCTTGGGAATCAAATTCAGCCGAAGGTAGACATTATTTTTCTCAGAGCAAGGAACAGTTTGATTCAAATATTCTCAACTGGAGAGTTTTCTTGGGGGAGAAGTGTGAAGTTAGCACATCTGCTAATGACACATAAATCCTGGAATGTGCATATTTTATCACGATTTATGTACAAGTGCCTAATTAGGCACAGTATTTTTATTTTAATCAAACAACATGTTTGATTAAAATAAATATATGTAACTATCTTCAATATTTATATATGTTTATCCTTTATTATTATTTTAAAAACCTCCTGTTTTCCTCACAATAACCTTGAGGTGAGTTGGACTGAGAGAAAGTATAATTACATATTTACACTTATATATACTTATATGGATATATACATATATATGTTTTTTTAAGCTTTCGCGGGTACTACATTGTGCTGTTTAGCTTCCTTCGGGGTATTATCCCACGTCATTGTAGTGCTTAAAAGTTGTGAGCAACGTTTCAGCAGAACTCCATCTGCCTATCATCAGGGCTTCTGTTGGAATCCACACATAATGCCTTGATGATGGGCAGATGATAAGATTTCTGCTGGAAACGTCTGCTTAAACAACTGTTAACAGACTACAATGACGTGGATAATACGCCGAAGGAAAGCTAAACAGCTATATATATAAAAAGTTGTCTAGCAACCGTTTCAGCAGAATTCTCATTCTGCCATATCAGGCTTCTTATAGAAGTTTGTATGACCTGGACCCGACATACAAACTCTAATACAAAGCTTTTGATGATGGGCAGAATGAATTCTGCTGAAACGTTGCTACAACTTTAAAAGCACTAACAATGAACGTGGGATAATACCCCCGAAGAGGAGTGAACAGCACACACACACACACATATATATATCCAAATCCTATCAAAGGATCTCACCATTTGGCATACCTCCCAGCACCAACAAATTCCAACAGGACATCCTCTATTCAATGCCGTGGCTTTTAGTGTGTAGATATCCATTTCTTGTCACTAAAATTCAAATACAGGATGAGCTGACAGAAAAAGACACCCAGGTACTCACATCTTAATGCACAACGAAACCAGCCAAAAAAATAATTTGCAAAAAGATGAATTCAGAAATACACTGAAAAGACAGCATTACATAACTCCCAACTAAGAAAAAGAAAGGTAAAAAAAGGAGACAACTAAGATCAAATGAGACTACTCCAAAGGACTCAGACATAACTCCTACAACCAGACCAACCAACATAGAAATACAAAGAAGAAAAATACCAGCCACATAGCAGATACACAAGTAACGTACCGCCGCAAAACTAATGTATAACAAAAGAGACATACTGAAACCAAAAGAACAAAAAATAGACTACTAAAGATCCCATAATAACTACAAAATCAATAAAACCAATTAATAAAAAAAAAAAAAAATTAAATTGGTATAAGTATATACTTTGTTATAATTAAAATAATTGATAAAATAAAAAAAATAAATACCTAAAATTATTAATATATAATAAAAAAAAATAAAAAAAATATAATTTGAAAAAATTATAAAAAAAAACATAGTCCACATAAAAAGCAAAGAAATCAACAAAAATCATCCAAGATAAGAAAATTTCTAGAAATAGACCGAACAAATATACAAGCCTCCACAAAAACTACCACAAAGAAGGAATACCTATCGACCCATAGTCAGCTCCAAAGGAGGCAACCATTGTACAAAAACCTTAGACTAACACTTTAGCAAAAAAACTACAGCCCATGCTGAAACCGCAGCTTACATATGTACAAAAACTCATTAACCACTTCTTAGAAATGATCAAAAGATCTACACGTAGTATACAAGTAAGAATCTGCTTGTAAGTTCGACGTGTGTTTCACTATTCACATCATCAGTCCCAATAAAAGAAAACTCTTGAAAAATCAATCAAAAAAATAAATACTAACCAGCTAAAGAACCTCAATGAGAACTAAACACGAACACTGGCCTAACCAACACATATTTCATTACACAAAGGACATAAAGATACAAGCAAAATTGAGAGGAAGCCCCTATGGTCACCAACTGTCACCTGTATTGCAAAACCCTGTATTTTTTCATTGGAAGGAAATCGAATCACAGAAGCCCTGGCTAATGGCCACCACAAACCCATAACTAATGGCTAAAGATACATCGATTGACACCATTGTATGTGATTTGGCCCATGGGAAAATAGAAAACCTAAAACAATTTACCTAACACACCTAAAAACAACACAACACCCAAATCAAAGTTCCACCATGGAAACGGAAAATAACAAAACAACTACCATTCCCTAGATTACTAATCTACAAAAAAAAACAAAACAAATGAGCACACTGGGAACACCATATACCAAAAGGAAAACACACACAAACCGCTACCTCAACCCCCATCCCACCAACCGACCCAGCACAGACTAAATTCCCGTGGCGAGAAACACTAATTACCCAGAACCAAACGCCTGGCAGATAAGACACATATATAAGACTTGAACTATGCACCCTAGACTGAAAGTAATTGACAGCCAAATGGCTTCCAAAAAACAAAATCACCAAACTGATCCACAAACACACACCAAAAAGACATAACAGAGACCTAGAAGACCAACAGACCCTGGATGCAGAACAGCTGTCTTGCTGTAGAGGAACTACAGAAATAAATCAGTTTAAGATACTAACACAAGGCATCACATCAAGAACTGCCTTCAACAACAGATCAAAAATAAGCAGCCATCCTGAAAGGACGCCCAAAGACAAAATTGACATGGAAAACCAAGGCAATATTTACGAAATTCCCTGTACATCAATGCCCGGCCCACATACATTTGGACGCAAGTTGACGCGAATAGCAAGAATAAGTACCCGCCTAGATTGAACACAGCAAATAATGCCAGTAAAAAAGCGTGGAACCACACCTTCCTCACTAGCCTCCTCAACACACATGTAAAACCAACGGTCCACAACATCAATCTTCACTATGGCACCAAACCCTTAGCCACATATAGAAAATCCCCAGCCACAGAATTCATCAGAGAAAAGCCATAGAGATTGAAAAAAAAAGAAAACTGAACAGCAATGAAATAGAAGAAGATGATTCCCAGACATGACTTCAATCATTTGGAATGCCTGCACTCCTCAAATAGACAGATCTCCACACCACAAGCCGATGGCAAACACACCTGAGCAGCAGACGACTCGCACTCTGATGCCTCCAACTCAAACACACCGCCCCAACCAGGGCACCCAGGTTGAAACCCAGCTTGCCATTGAGAGGCAAGCGCGTCCTTTTCACAGCGGAGCCAAGCTGTCCCTGAGAAGCCTCCAACAAAGAGACAGAGTGTTGCCAGCCAATCAAACCACAAAAAACGACTAAGAAACCAGAAACACCAATCAATCAAACTCCAAGTCGCACAATGAACACAACAACCAGGCTACCTAGCCAATCAGAATGGGACCAGCCTCAAATAATTAGAAAAAGGAAACTGTGAGAACAACATCCATATACAGAAGCCTTGAATGATGGCAGATGGAGAATTCTGCTGAAACGTTGCTACAACTTTAACAGAACTACAATGACGTGGGATAATACCCGAAGGAAGCTAAACAGCGCATATATATATAATTAAGATATTATATAATTAAGATATTAATTATAATAGAGGTTTGTCAACAGAAAAGTCTATCTTGCATAAGAGTGAACAGTTATGATCTGTGTAGCTGAGATCAATAACTGCTAATTATAAGAAAGAGTGGTGGTGCAGTTATGATTTACATTTAAACTTGGATTCATTTCCTGGCTTCTTCAGGGAAGGTTGGAAAAGATTCTCCTCTGAAACAAAATAGATACAGGAATGTGGTCACACAGGCAATACTTAACCAGTCAATTGAGATGCAAACTTTTGTGAGCAGTACCCCTGTCTGAACTGCCACTGTCGGGCTCAGGTGGTAGCACACATAAGTGGGGCACAGAGAAGATAATTAAAATTTCATTGTATATTTAAATGTAGGGCAATGTAGGACAAACGTAGGAGAACAGACAACCTGTAAAATATAAATAGCCTTCACAGAGAAAAAAAATCTTCTGGTTTTAATTGAGGCAGTACCCAAGTCCTTTGGCAGAGTGATTGGTAAGACTTAAATAATGAAATTATGAGTATTGTTGGTATAAATGACAGCAGTTATTACCATTCTCAGATTGTTTTGTAATAGTATTAAGGATTCTGGACTCATAATGCTTCTCTCCCATCCTATATTATATTTTTGAAATAAAGTTGGCTTGGAGAACTAGATGAACAATTATATGTGGAAAATTTGGACAAACTAGAAATCCAATTCAACTCAGACTTTAAGTTCAGATTCCCCCCCCCTCATTTTTTGCATGTTTTTTTTCCTTTATCAGTCAAACTAAACCAAGATTGGTTTCCAAACTAAATCAAGTTTTAAAACTAACACCATCTGTAATGCAGATCTATATTTACAAGATGAATTTTAAAAAACTGTTCATTTTATTTGTGGCAGTTCAGTCTCATTTCCCAGTTATACATAATTCTGACTGTTTGAAGGTGAAATGTGCAATTCCTTTTCAGAGCAGCTCTTTTGTCAATGTGTTTTGTCTATTGTAATGTGTCATAGCAAGCAAATCCTAACATTTGCTCTGCATTGGGAGATTTCCAGAAGGAGTGCTCAGTGATGAACTGAAACATGGAGAGTTATAGGTCCAATAACAGGATTTTGAAAAAGGTTCTTAGCCCCACAACTTCCAACCCCTCCTCCATGAACTCTTCTGAACCACTAATTCCTGATGAAATCCAACAAGATCCATCTCGTGCCATGTCACGTGGCAAAATAACCATAACATACATTCCTTCTTCGGCCTCCACTCTATCAACATAATCATGGATTTTATCATATCACAGAGAAACAACTATTTCCTTCCATTCCTCTAATTCTAAATGAGTGTATCACAGCAGAGAATCTGTTGTTTGTCTTCAAGAGATCTGTGCAAGATACTCATGTATGGGACACTTCTACCTATGACCACATCTAAAGTGAAAATCCAATGCAGATAGTTCTCAACTTTCAACAACAATTAAACCCAACATTTATGTTGCTAAGTGAGACAAATTGTCCCATTTTACAACTTTTTGTGCCATAGTTGTTAAGTGAATCACTGCAGTTATTAAGTTAGTAACATGGTTGTTAAGTGAATCTGGCTTTCCTGTTGATTTTGCTTGTCAGAAGATCGCAAAAGGGGATCGCGTGACACCAGGACACTGCAGTGGTCATAATTATGAGTCAATTGCCAAGCATCTGAATTTTGATTATGTCACCATGGGGGATACCACAACGATTGTAAGCGTGAAAGTGTGAGAAGTCACTTTTTTCAGTACTGTTCTAACTTTGAACAGTCACTAAACAAACCATTGTAGGTCAACGACTACCTGTAATATGTATGTAATATGTATAGGCTCTTTTTCATTTGGAGTGGAATTTATATGTTTGATGTCATAACTCATAAAAAAGTACAAAATTAATGGGTTATTTTGGAAGCAAATTTATATATATAAAAGCGAAATACCACTCATGCATCATCACGAAATCTCCAGAACCATAAAGCCTACAAACTTGAAATTTGGCACATATGTTCCTCTTGGCTTCTAGGTGCTCAGTAAGAAATGATTTTTTGAAATTACCATCAGAGCATTAGTATTTCATACATAATTATTAACATGCTCTGATGCTAAGGAGTTCTACTCCCCCTCCCCACCTGAAAAGAAATCTGTTCCAAATGCAAAAGACAAGCAAAGGAGAGGAGTTTCAGTTTCAGTTTTACTTTTACAGCACCAAGTAGCTTTCGTACAGACCAGTTGAGCTAAGCCATGCCCAGGCTCCTTGCTGTCTCCTTGCTCACACAGCAAATACTGTTTCAGTTTTGAAACAGCCCTCAACTCTCTCACACACTGACAGGATGACAGAATCCCAGATGAAAACCGATGGATGCTAGTAGGCAGAGGCAGAATCCCCCCCCCTTTATTTTCCTCCCCAAAAACTTGCCTGATCATATAGTTCCGGAGCAAAGCATGGGTACCCTGCTAATGTTTAATAAAAGGAACAGGTACAAGGAAGTCTTTATATGAACAAAAACCAAGTCTAGTGACACCTTAAAAATTATTCCATGATAAAGTTCATTTGTTTTGGTTTAATATCTTGAATCAAGCCAGCTAGGTTTCATGTGTTGTATCTTAACACAGTGCTTCCCAACCTGGGGGGCCACAATGTTGTCACAGGATCTGCAAAGGCTTGAAGAAATGTTATGATTTAAATCTCGAGTTCAGTCTTGCTGATTTCTTGTCATTGTCCATTGCCACAAAAGATATTTAAAATGGGCACGTGGTGAAGAAAAAGTTGGGAACCATTGCCTTAACATAGTGAGCCTGTGGGTTTATTCAATAAACTAGGGTTAGCATGATATGCAATCCCAGCCTACATTCTTTGTCTTAAACAGATATGTACAGCAACTGGACTAAAGTTGATCATTAGACTTTTCATATTTCCAGACAAGGCTTTTGATGCACAATTGTTCCCCCTTATATCCCAAAAGTTTCTATTGCTTTTTTCCATTTAAAGACCATATTTTTTCCACCATTAAGGAATATATAAAGAGTGAAGAAGAATAGTTGCTTAATGCCAGTTGTTTTATGGTACTATCAACTATGTATATATGGAAAGACCCTTGCAGCAAATCAACAAAACGTTTTGAGTCTCTACTGTTTTAACTGTTCAGTTAGAGAGCGGATTGATCTTGAAAAGTTAAGTTGAATTGACCATGGTCAGTACTTGGATAGAAAACAAGAAGAAATGCCAGATTGAAGACTAATCTGGGAAGAAAAATCTGGAATAAGACAATAAAGAGCCATATCTCTACCATTGCCAAAAATCTACATGGCCATCATGAAATCATAGGAATTGAGCCTACTCAAAGAAAGCTATGATATGCATTAATGTTTAACCTTGTCGATTACTTGAAAGTCTGAAAAAGGGAAAATCAAGAATAGAGTTTTATGTTCATTGTGATATTGATCACAAATACCTGTGTTAAATATCCATTTAGAGGTAGGATGTTCCTTAATTTTCAGATCTGACCTATGAATTTGTATTATAACCTAACTTTTGGTCATCTCTAGGCTATAGTGCAATTGATCAGATGCATTGATAATAACCTCAGGTGCATAAATAATTGGGTAAAGGATAAAATAGGATTGTGGAGACACCCATACAGAAGTGAAGTGGCAAAAGCACAGAGAGTATAGATTACACTGATCTTGTATACAATATGTTCAAATTGAACATAGTAACCTTTTCCAAGTGTATTGTAGGATTGTCTTTGTTTATTTGTGTTTGTGTACTTTTGTATCAGTGTTGACTACTGGCCACTGTCTGGAAAAGTCCCTACAGTTTTCTTGGCAAGATTTCTGAAGAGGTTTCCTACTGCCTGCTTCCTAGGGCTGAGGGAGAATGACTGGCCCAAGGTCACCCAATGGCTTTGTGCTTAAAGCAGGACTAACATTCAATCTCCTGGTTTCTAGCCTGATACTGTCAGCCCTAGTGTGCCTGCCGGAAAGGCCGGGGCTGCCATTCTGATGGGGAACAGAGAAGCCGGGATTGCCTTTTCCATGGGGACCCAAGAACAACATGGCCACTGTGAAGCTAAACCCACCGGACCGCCGAGCCCACACTAGACTGTTACCATTGCTGACATCAACACAGAACAGATGTTAGGCAGCCACACAGCTGAAACAAAAGTGGACACTTGCGCACCTGTGCACTGAGTTTGGCTGGTGATGGAACTCTGCTGGCCTCCCTGCTTAATGTGTACTGACTCAGCTTAGGGAAGAATGGAGGGTGGGATGAGCACGTGGGTGGATGACTGGGGCTAGGGAACAATTTTAAACGGTGGGACAGTTACTGGGCGATTGGTCCCAACTTGAAATTTCCAATTGATGGATGTCAATTTGTGCCGGTGTTTGTGAGGGAGATAAAAAATTACAATTCAGAAGTGTGTTTTTGGCTCCCCCCCCCCACACACACATTACATTGGAACCTGAAAGATACCTTAACAACTACACCAAACTAGCTCCAGAGTTAGTCCCTGGTAAATTCACATCAGGAGTCAGGAATCTATCGTGGTTTTTTAGACTAACATGTTATACTGTTTTATGTAAAAGCATAAATTTTAATGGTACAAGATGAACTATAGTGAGTGAAAGCTTATGGCTTTAAATAAAATTAGTGAATCGAAAACAGGTGCCACCGGGCTTTTCAACAACCTCACCTGCCAGCCTCCAAAATTTTCTGATATGCATATTGTTACATGAATGATGCAGTGTTGTTATCACATACACCATCTGATTTAGAACAAGCCTTTGCCCTTTAACTATCATAAAGAAAGCTCTGAAAATAAATTATTCTAAAACTAAAATTCTCAAATTTGCCCAATGCCATAGAATCTCTGCTTGGTGGGTGAATGAACACCCAAACAATGTTCAAATCTTAAATATTTGGGGGTAATATTTTACTCTTCTGACAAGTATAGGGCACATTGAGTGCCTCTTCAAATTTCCTCCAAATTATCAATACCCTGCAATTTTTCTATTATTCTACACGGGCATTATTAATGCCTGCTATTCTTTACGTATTTGAAGCAAAAATTAATATATAGCTTATTTTGCTGTCTTTTAAGGTCCATAAGGTTCTTTTGCCTCCTTAGCAAAGCACAATCTAAATGTTCTGACCCAGGCTTCATCAAACATATTTAAACACAAGCTTGCTTGAAAAGCAAAACCTATTTTAATGCAGCACTGGGAATTACTTTCATTTTCCAGCCAGAACCAATTACAGTTCCCCAAGATAAGCCCATGCTTGTCAGTGCTGTGGAATGTGGCCAAAAACAGAAGTCTCCAAAGTAATTATAACAGGAAACCCCTCCCCTCGAAGTACCAGAAAAAACCGACCAGAGTACACAGAGCTTCAAGAAGGATTCAGCATCTGATTGAACTGCTTTGCTTCCTGCAAAGCGTTCATCATTGAGGTCTGACTTTTATCCCTTATGGGAGGGGCAATCACCTCCCAGCCTTACTCCCAAGTCGCCCCTTCTGCTTCAGCTGCTCTCGCCTTCTAGCAGCTCTGCGCACACGCACACTGGGAACAGGCTCCCCTGGGTCCTCTACTTCGCTGCTCCCAGACACCGAAGGCTGCAGAGGCAGCACCCCACTCCCAGATGGTCCTGGCCCCATCCCTGCATCAGACGCAGGACTTTCATCCAAGTCCTCTCCAGACTCCCTGAGTGGTTCCCTTTCTTCCTCATGTCTGATTTTGCTGCCGGCTGCATCGGATGCCGGCGAATCGCAACGCTAAATTTCTAAGGGTTATTTCCCAAATGGCAGGAAATATGCCTAATATGATCTTTTGTCATGATTCTGGGTATGATTAGAGTGAAAACCAGCATAGAGCTATGCATATTTTAGTTGAAAGTACTGTTTTTCGTGTGAAGCATCTGAATCCTCTTCAATTGTGGTTCTGGCCTAGTCATGGTCAGAAAAAGCACTCATCACTTTAAAGCATTGTTTCTGAACCTTATCTGATTAAAGATGTGTGAACTTCAACTCCCAGAATTCTCCAGTCAGCTATGCTGACTAGGGAATTCTGGGAGTTAAATTCCACACATCTTTAAGCAGCTAAGGTTCAGAAACATGGTTTCAAAGGATCGCCATAACTAGGGCCTGAAATTGGAGGAATATCTGCCCCTCCGGATCATACTGGATTTCTTGGTTGTATTCAGGTACCTTTCTGGACTATCTGCAGGGGTTGGGAAATGGAGACACTGATTTGGCCATATTCCAAAATCTCAGAGCTCTTTTACCAAGGAATGGTAAACAACAGCATTCCTCCCTCCCTGCCTCTATTTTTCACCAACGATCAAATTATGGAAGGAGAACAAAGGAGGAAAAAGGTAGAGATGGCCAAGAGCAACAATGCTTGACTTGAGCTAGGACTCAGGCTTTTCTATACTCTCCAGATTTAATTAAGGATACAATTCACACCAGCCTCTAATATGGTTGCTTTGGTGTTTGAACAAATCAAGAGTCTTTCCTCTACTGCTGTTAGAAGCATAAATTTTCTCATCCATGAAATCTACAGTAGTTGAATATTCCACCCATAAGTTTTAAAAGCAGAAGGATAAAACAATATGCTTTTAACAGTGATTGCTGAAAGCCATCATTTGAAGAGGGCTACTGCTCTCTAATCCAAGCTTATTAGGTTCCTAAAAGCATCCAGCTGGCTTTGGAGTGACACAGATTGTTTTACTAGATGGGGTTGTGGTTTGAGTCAATATAGGCTCTGTTCTCAAAGAAAAGCTATCCCTATATGACCCTTTCTAGCATATATAGTCCCTGATATTTTAGGCAGATACTGTGTTTAAAATAAACATAAACACTTGATTTTTAAATAACTACTGTTTTTAAAACAGGTGGAGACAGACTCTCCAAAACATCTCCCAGGGATATAATATGGCCATGAGAGCTGACCATACACAGTATTAAATAGTAGTAATTGCTACTGTGTACTAATCTAACATAACAGTAGCTTTATTAGCAGAAATTAATGGGTGAAACTTTTAGAGTATGAAGATAAAGCATCATTACCTGGACATGTTTGCTTATTCAACAAGCATGAAAGGTAAAATGATAGGAGTGGATTTAAGAAAGATAACTATATTATATAATACAATTTTGATCCATGATGCTGGAAGTAAATAAAGAATGGATAGTGCCCTCTACTGCACTCTGCACAACATTTCACAACCTGGAAAAAACAGCTTCAGTTCCCATAATCCTTATCAAAATAGTGGTGTCTATGCTAAATGGGAATTATGAAAACTAATCTAATATTGTAAAAGGCAATTTTTACCATTTATTGCACTAAGATCCATTGTACATTTAGAACAGTAATTGCTCTCCTTTCATGTACCACTTGAAGTTTAGATATAAACCATCAGTTACATGCACCCACAAGTTACAAGGTTTTAGAATGAGGTGTATAACAAAGATCAAGTCTCACCTGCATTGTAGCACTTCAAAGGAATAATACATTCTCCATTCTAAAACATTATTAGGTATCAATAGCCAATAACGAAAGGCGTACCAAATTTTCTCCAAAATTCCAATAAATCAAAATGAAATATTTTACATTGCTTGTAATAATACAATATGAAACAACTCTTAACATAATTAAAGTTTAATAAAGACAGCAACTCAGTATTTTTTAAACTTGAATCTCAGCAAGTATGGAATGCAATGATAAATGGACAGAAGATCAAAGACTCTTAAATCATGTTGAGCAGAGGCCTATCCTTAAAAAATACAAGGGAAGTCTATAATTTTATATTTGGGCAAAACTTGTCTGTTATTGGCTGGCTTGGTTATAATTATATGTTTATACAGAGTTAAACTCTGTATAGGGAAGTTCTTAATTTCTTGAATAATTATGAGACTGTTGTGTGAGTCGTGGGTAGCATTTGAGTCAGTAGAGACCTTTCATCTGTATCATGTTCAATTAACTGCAAAATCCTATATGGGTACAAAGAAGAAGTAGAACTTTTCAACTGAATGCAGGCCCTACTGAATATAATTCCAGTAAAATGCAAAGGATTAATATACATCTGGTATTTTCCCATCTGCATTTGTGCATCACCTTCCAGGCAATTTTCTTTTCAATATTGAAGATTTATAGTATTTTTGTCATATATATTTTTAAGTTGTATGGACAGGGAGCAGAAAAAAATATACTCTTTAACACAAATTGTCCTGTCCAACTACACAACAGATTAGAGGGGGGGGGGAGTCATTTTTATAGTTTCTGGTGGTTTTAGGAAGCATCTAATGAGTCTGGTGTCTTAATGTAAGGAAAATAGTTTCTCACAGATCAAGTAGCAACTTACCAGAACACATGATTTTAATAGCCATTCTCCAGTTCAGAGAAAAGAGCTACAAATATTCTAAAACATCTAATGATCTAAAAAAAGCAGTGCGTACAACACAGTTTTATGAAGGAATCAATATTGTGGGAAGGGATAAGCAATGAATCTGCTTACTCAAATTATACGTGGAAAATACAGTGTATATTTTTTACTCAAATGTGTTTTATAAATAACCTTAAGCATTCTGAAAGGAGTAAGCCTCAGATGAAGTTAATCCGATAAATGTTAAAATTTGGAGCTCAAAATATTTTAAACACTCAACCAGCCATCCAGCCATCTACAATCTTTAGTCTAAATCAATAGAGCATGGAGATACCACATTCTCATTTTTCTCAGGGGAAACTACTAAAGCCACTTTAACTAGTGATTCATATTTCTACAACTCATGACTACAAATTTGGATTTGTATACTATGCTTGAAAGCAAACTCTTGAAAAAGAAATGAGGTAAAGGGACAGTTAAATAGGGGAGCTTATCCCGGGTGTGGAAGCGTGCATATGTTGATTCTACGGTGACACTTGAGGTGTGTGTGTGTGTGTATTCTTATGAACATGCAATTCCACGAGGACATTTAATTTAATTAACTCTAATTTGTGTTTTTGCGGTTTCTTCCAAGGAATTTAATTTTCCCGCTCGGAGAGCTCTGGTGCAAGGATACGGACAACTGCTTGAAAGCTGGATCTTTTTATTTTTCAGGAAGGCAAGAGATAGCGAGGCTGCGTTCCTCGGCTAGCTAGCTAACTTCGTATGGTAAGTCCCTGGTTTTTTATACCTTTTTCTCCTTTTGTGTATGAATGTTCGTTATTTGTGTTTAGTGTTTAATGTTTAAAAATCCTGTCAGAGTTTATTTCTGCTGGAGGGCAAGCTTCGCGAGGTGCGGAAGACAAACTCTGCAGCGTAGCTTGTTTATATTATCAGTTCTTTCCTAATCTCTTTTAGCTTTATAATGGTTTTTTCTATTTGTTTTGTGGCAATTTCCTGTCTGTCTCCTTTGTAATTTATTTTGTGTCTTTTGTCTGTTTGTTTTTGCTGATTTGGCATGTCTTGTGTTTGTGTAAAGGGTTTTCTTTCTTGTTTCCCTAAGTTTTCTTAATTATTTGGCTTTTGTCTAAGGGGCTTCTTTAATATCTTTTATTTGATTCATTTTCCTATGCAAGTTTGTTTTTGGCTGGCCTGATGTTCCCTTCGGGCTTTTCCTGCTTGGGTGACACACCACTGTCCTCGTGAAGTTCCCTTTCCACATGTTTTAAGGGAAGATGAATGCAAGACACCAGTGTCAAACTCAACTGTGTCATGTGAGATATCACAATGTATCATGTTTTTTTTGCTTTTGTGGAGCGGGTAAACGTGGTCTGCATGTGATGCATCCTGCTTGCAAGCCACCAGTTTGACACCACTGATATAGGAGGAAAGGAAGATCCCTCTGGTTCACTTCCAAAATCGGAGAAAGGTGCTGGAAAATAAAATGGAGGCTGAATGGAAAGGATTCTGTTTAATGATGAGCAGAACCACAGCATAAAGTTCTGGGCAGCTGACAAATTAGTTGATGAGTGCAAGGATTTTGATAGTGTTTCTGAAATGCTGCAGGATTGTGCAATGTAATGAGCCTGGTGTCTTTTGTTATTCTAATGGAGGTGGGTTAATTGTTTTATGTCCATAAAGGTCGTCTCTTTATAATCTGGATGGGGAAGGATGTAAATTTAAATCCCATCGCAGGAGGTAAAGGTGTTTTTTTTGTGAATAGCTGGCCCAGATTTCTTGATGGACATCTGCTGTAGGTTATTAAGAAAGACTGGGGGCTGCTTCTGCTTCTAAGAACATGTTTCTCCATTTCTCCTTTGGGAAATATTATATTCTACTCTTTTTAAATATCCGAAAATATTTCATTCTCTAGGAGGGGGGGGGGGGCTTCCCATAATGGAAACTGCATAAATTTATGACAAGGTAAACTCCGGAACTTCACAGAAAACGACTACAGTTGTAGCTGGGAATATCCCGATATGGGCATTTTTACTCCTGGCTTTGCTTCGGATTGTTTTTAAACTTTAAAAAACTTCCCACTCTACCCTGGTCTCCGATCCAAGCATTATCCACAACCCACCCGGCTTAACTTTGGGAGGCCAAGATCAACCCAATATAGCTGGACGCGGCGTTTTCTATTTGCCCGGTTTGGGTTTGGACCCGCAGATGTTTGCACGACACACGTGCGTGGCCATGCTTCCCGGAACCAGGGTGGACTCAACCCCGTCTCTTGGGTTTCACTCCCGAAGCGCCGCTGCTTCACCACGCAGGCCCGGCGGGCGAAAGGGCGGCCCGGGGCTGCGGTTGCAAGGGAGAGCCGGTTTCAGGGTCTCCCCGGCCTGGTCCCCGGGGGCTGGGAGGAGCGGCGGGGCGGGCTTCCCCGGCAGGGGTCGCTACGTCGGCACGGCCGGCCTGCTTTCCTCCCTCCGGTGGGCGGGCCGAGTTCCTCCCCGCCCGCCGCCCCACAAGCAGCCGGAGGGCGCCGCGGCAGCCGAAGCGCGATCGATGCCGGGAGCGCGGAGGAGAAGGCGGCGGCGCTGCTGAGAGGGGGGGCGGCCCCGCCCGGAGATGGGGATTCTCAGCATCACGGACCAGGTATGGCGAGCGCGGGGAGAAGGCGCCTCCGCCTGACCCTTTTCCCGGCGCCCAGCTCTGGCCTCGTCCCTCCTTCCCTCCCTCTGTCTCACTCGCTGGCNTCTGGCCTCGTCCCTCCCTCCCTCTCTCTGTCTCACTCGCTGGCCTGCCGCGTCCGCTACGCCAGCTGGGGGATGCACGGCCTAGTGCAGAGCCGCCCACTTGGTTTCAGCGGGAGCAAGCTGGCTTCTCCCTCCGGCGTGCAGCGGGGGCCTCGAGAGGAAGCCGGAGCTGGGGGCCAAGCGAGAGTCGGCGGGGCTGGCCTGATCTCGGCCAGATGGCTCCCGACCTCCGAAGAAGGCCGGCGGCGGCGGTGCCCGGGTTGAGAGCCCTGCTGTTTCCCGCCTAAGAAGAAAGAGTTCTTGCCGCCCTTTTCCCTGGCGCGTCTGGGCTGCGGCTGCTTTTTTCCCGTCCCCCCAGGCAGCCCTTTCCCACCGCCTGCCTCCGTTTTGGGCCCTCGTTTGTGCCTGCGAGCTCCTCCGCTCCGTCCCTCTTTCCCTCCTTGCTCCCCTCTCTCCGGTTTCCGGAGCGCAAGGACTTCTTCCCAACCGAGGCAGGTCCTCGTTTTAGCAGCGGCCCCCGAAAGGGAGATTTTTTTTGCAAGCCCTGTAATTTCTCCTAGCAGCATCACACGCGGGGAGGGGGGGGGAAGGATTTGGGCCTAGTGGGGCTTAAAGTATTCTGCATTAGTTCTTAAAGATACAGAATTCTTCTCAGATCCTTTATTTATGTCTTGGCTTTCCTTCAGGAGCTAGTGGTGGCACATAGAGGACTGGTGATGGCATAATAGGAGACTTGCTCCTCCAGTTTTTCCCTTCAGCAATAACCCTCTTGTGTGCTTGTGCGTGCGGGGCAGGCGTGCATCTGTGGGTATCTGGCATGTCCAGCAAATTTGCTTTTTATCCATATTCTCCATCCCTGCATCCCATTCCACTTCATCCTTGGACTGCTACATTTCATTTCTTGGTGCTCTTAGTGCTTTGTTCTCATGGGGCAAGGTACCAGTACAACATTCAAGCCTTTTACTTGTCCCGAAATGCATGTTTAAATCAGTTGGATGAAGTCAAATAATTTGTTTCTGGGTAAGTACTTAGTCACACTTTTGGTGAAGCTGTTTTATGATACAGTCAGCAGGTTAGAGAAGTATGTTTTGGTGGCCCTTTCTGTTTTTGAACACTTTGGAAGATAGAACTTACCTTTTTATTGGGGGCAATCTGCTGACTCTGTAAACTGCTTAGAGAGGGCTGTATAGCACTGTGAAGCGGTATATAAGTCTAAGTGCTTTTGCTATTTTCCCCTCATTAGACCGCTGCCATGTTTGTGATTTTCTTGGCACTGTTTCTGGTATAGTTTCCTGTACTTTATTTCTCTCATAATCTGCATTTTTCATTTGCATTTTTCATGGGAGTTTATTCACATCGTTTCTTTTGCAATATCCATATATCAATGTCCTGTGGTAGTATCTGAATGTTAACAGTTTGCTTTCAGGGTACCTAAATGGAACGCTTTGACTTTTTTGTGTGTGTTCCTTTGAACGTTGTAACATGTCTAGTTTTTATCTTCTTAGTCTTGTTTGTATGTAACACAGTGTTCAGTTGCTCATCTTACAGGGTTTAAATGAAACTTCCAAGAAGTATGATTGCATATTCAGATCATGTACTGCTTCTCTTTCTTAATGCAGAAGACATAACTAACCACAGTCACATATCATACTAGAATGTGATTTGATTTTAGCTTAACATGTTATGTGAAGGCAGCCATTTATCCACTAAGCTATAGTTAAACAAGTCATGTTCTCCAGTGTTCTTGTACTTTGTGCATAATAGAAACATTTTAATACCAGCTGGGTTTCAGGGTCTTTTTCTTGGATGGACATTTTTGCTACAATGTGGTTTTATTACAGTGTACTGAGTTTTAAGATATGCTTCATATAACCATGTTTTTATTAGGGTTGTGATGAAGGGATTTGTTCTGGTTACCAGTGGGTATAAGGTTCTTCCAGAGGCAGCTCTGACTTGTTTTGCTATATTATAATTGAAATATTGAAATTATATGTTTAACAGCAACATATAAATCCCTTCATCTAGATAAAAGAAGTTTGATGTTCAAAAAATATGGTGGAAGATACTTGTTTTGGAGTAGTAGTTGAATATATAATAATATATGACAAATGTGAGTCAGCAGTGTGATACAAAAAGACAGACATAATTTTCAGCTGCATCAGTAGAAATATAATTTCCAAAACACAGAAAATAATTTAATGTGTTCTGCACTTGTCAGACCCAATACTGTGCTTTTGGGAATTACACTAAGAAGGATCAGAGAAGAGTAAACAACATAATGAAGGATGAAACTTGAATCTGACAAGGAGAATTTGAAGGAAATAAGTTTGAGTCGAATTGTTGCACCAGAAGGGTCTTGCTTTGTGTTGTCATCCCAAAGTGCATGATACAAAGTAATTGTAATAAAGGTACAACAGATTCAAGTTGAATATAATAAAACAACAGTAAAAAAAATGTTCAGGCAGCGTTGAGCTCTGTTTGGTGAATGTGTCTAAATAGAGGCTGCATGATCATCTGTTGAGATCCCTTTATATCTGCTCGTCTCCTGCACAGAGAAGGTTGGATTCAATTGTGTAAATTGTCCCTTTGAACTTTCTGATTCTAATTCTTTGGATCCCATGGCCCCCAGCAGATGGAAGCAGTNGAGAAGGTTGGATTCAATTGTGTAAATTGTCCCTTTGAACTTTCTCATTCTAATTCTTTGGATCCCATGGCCCCCAGCAGATGGAAGCAGTGTCTCAGTTTATATCTACTTTGTATGAGTATTTATATTATTTTGTGTCCTGCCTTTCCTGCCCCCAAATATTTGGAAGGCAGCAGGTTATCTGCCCTATATTTAAGAGAGTGGACACTTCCCTTACAACAGTAGGTATAGATTGCCCTTGATGTATGACCACAGTGGAGACTAACATTTTTGTTGCTAACAACTGTGTAATACAGCAGTTTAGAGAGCTGTGCCTCATTTTATGATGCCACAGTTGTTAAATGAATCACTGCAGTTGCTAAGTGAATCTGGTTTCCTCCATTGGCTTTGCTTGTCGGAAGCTGGATGGGAAATATTACAAATGGTGATCATGTCTCTCTCTCTCTCTCTCTCTCTCTCTCTCTCTCACACACACACACACACACACACACACACACACACACAAAAGTGCAATTGTTATAAATACATGCCAGTTGCCAAGCACCAGAATTTTGATCATGTGACCATGGGAAGTCAAGTATGAAATATGGTCATGTGACTTTTCAGTACTGTTGTAACTGGTCACTAAATGATTGCTTGTAGGAATACTTATATACAGTATAGCGTTCATAAGAGCCTATAAGAAATATTGTTTCATCCATTTATTTGAGCTGAAAGTCAGAAAGTGGTTCTTTAAAAATACAGACTGCATTGACTGATAATCTCCACAGTATAATTAGAAAGTATGTTACAATAATTCTAGTTTAGCTACATGCCAATTTTGCGAGTTAATTTTTAATTCTCAGTCCTGGAAAAATCCTAGGTTTCTAAATTATAATGTCATTAGATTCCCCACCCCCACCCACATGCCCTTTCTGGCTGTCTGGTTTAAAACATCAGTCTAGAATGTAAAATATTTTATTCCATTAACCTGATTTATAGTAGACGGAGAGTTAATGTGAAGTTTTCCAGGTTCAGCATATCTGATTAAACGTATGCATTTAATTTAGATTTTATTGTGGCCAGCATTTACCTTAAGGACAGTGGGCAGTATATTATACCAGTTGCTCCAGGAACTACATGGCCCAAGATTGTAGGTCATGATGGGTTTTATAGGAAAATAAATACATATACATATACATATACATATACATACATTACTAATATATATATATATATATATATTATATATTATATATATACCACACACACGCTGTTCAGCTCCTTTCGGGTATTATCCAACGTCATTGTAGTGCGTTAAAGTGTAGAACGTTTCAGGCAGAATCTCATCTGCCATCATCAGGCTTCTTTGAATTCTGATTCGCTGAAACGTTGCTACAACTTTAACAGCACTACAATGACGTTGGGATTAATACCCGAAGGAAGCTGAACAGCACACATGTGTACCGCGCGTAAGCTTAAAAAAAACATATATATATATATATATAATATATACACACAAATAAAAAGACGAATTACTGTGTCCACTGCATTTTCATATGGATGACTCATCTTTTCCCCTTTATCCTCCCTCCTTTTTGATGTTGTTGTCCAAGGACTTGGAGGGAAGTAAACCTAAGTTAGGCCCGGGATTGAAAGGACTTTTCTAAAAGAGATGCAGAGGCTGAAGTTTTCCTCCTCTGGAAGATGAGATTTGACAGATGGGATTAAATTCTGCTTTGTACTAGCCTTGCTGAACGTTAGGTTAGGACCAGGAGGGTATTCATTGTACCAGTTCTTGTGTGTGTGTGGGTGTGTGTGTGTGTGTGTGTATGTGGTTGGTGTGTGTATTGATATAATGTGTGTGTGTACTATATATATAATTGGTTATATATAATCTACTATATATATATTTGTTATATATATATATATACATATATTTATATATACTACACAATATATATTACACAACACACACACACACATTATTCTTTTTGTGTGTGGAGGATTGCAGTTCAGTTAGGGGTTTAGTGAATGCCAGAAGAGTAGGGAGTTGTCTTGTTTGTGTTCTTTGTTACATTTTCTCTTTCGTTGTAGGGACTTGCATACAATAAATATGTCTTTTGTTGGTTGTTGTGGATTTCTAAACCACCACAGTAACACAGCTCTTACCAATAGTTGTGTATAGCGATAATCCATATATATGCATAACAACATAATGTAACAATTACAAAAATTAAAAATATATATCCCACACACACCTGCCATTCCCCAATAAATTGCATTTTAAAGCCCCTGAGAAGAACTTTTCTTACACTTTCTTTTAGAAGGAAAACAACATCTTGCTTTCTTGAGGAGACTATTCCATTAGTAAAAAACAGCTCTTCCTGGCAACTATAACCCTCCTCCCTCCAATCAATTGTAGCTGAGTGCCAGGCCATATAGGACTTTACAATTTAGAAGCAGCTCTTCAAACTGCACCCAGAAATCCATTGTATTGCTTGGAGCATAGGTGTAATGTACTCAGGGTATCTAGTGCTAATTAACCCACAGGTGGTTCCATTTTGTACCAGTTGCATTTTGAATGATCTTGAGAGACCTCTTCATACAATATTGCACCTTGCAGTAATCTTAGCAGGTCATAATTGGGAGTATTGTATCACTGATACAGGGCTCTCTTATTCCATGTAGGGCTACAGTTGGTTCATTAACCAAAGCTAGGCGTAAATGCCCACCTGGCATTCACAATTACACCCACCTGGCATTTACAAGTACACCCACCTTCCTTTTCATATTCTTTTGCAATAAAATATCCAAGCTGACGGAGCTCTATATGATCCAGCCTCCTCCTGTCTTTTTCATAAGCAAGGAGGGGCATGGATCTATTCTATAAGTAACAAGAGTGAACATCTTATCTCCATTGTTGAACATAGGTAGGTAGGTATGTGCCTGCATTCAGGCCTCTACAAGCCATCTTCACTTCTTACTGCATTGGCTGATTGTCATCCAGCAGATTTGCTCAGGGTGATTAATGGAGAAGAGCTAGCATTGGAATCTCTGCCTGACTGCTGTGACCAAATCGATCAGCACTTTGCTGATAAAATTATTCAGTTTCACTAAGTTATTGAATCCTCCTGGATAGTCTGTGATGCTGATTAGATCAATAGTTCTTAACCTTTTCTTCACCACCGACCCCCTTTAAATACCTTTTGTGGCCAACCACCGCCAGGACTTAAGATTTAAATCATAACTTTTCTTCAAGCCTTCTGTGACAACATTGCAGCCCTTTGGGTCCACGGACCATAGGTTGAGAACCACTGGAGTAGATAATTACTTTAGATAATCTTGCCATATTATGTGGAACTCTTGTCCTATGAATTCTGAGGAAGTGGGTAGGACACATCTAGGTTATCTTTTGGGACTTATAGCTTGACTGTCTGCCTGTCCTGACTTTTGGAATATAAGTAGTCCTTGAGTTCGAACCACCCCTTTTATGACTATACAACAGGACAGGAAAAAGTGACTTGTGACCATTTTTCATGCTACTGTTGGGGCATCCCCATGGCCAGATGATGAAAATAAAAAATTCTGAATGAGAACAATAAAAATAAAAAGATGGCAAAATTCATTGGCTGACAATTCTCTTAAACAAACAAACAAACAAACCCCAGTTTTTAACATGCTCCTACAAAGAATTAAGGAGAGAGTCAGTCTGATCTCTCTTGGGAGGCTGTTCCAAAGCAGCATCTCTACCTTCGCTCCCCTTGCTTCTTGGAAATACGGAGCTGTGGCAATTTTCTTCCTAGATGTTTTAACAAATTGGGACAATTCAAAGTGGAGAAGGTCTACTTAGAAGAAGCTTTAAACGTCCAAAACAGCACGTTACCCTTGTGACATTTTGTCTTATATTTATTTTAAAATTACTCTGGTGGTTTTCATGTTTTTCTTACGGTGTTAGCCATTGAGACTTACCAGATTATGGTGGGATTTAAATTAATTAAACAATATAATAGAACTATTATATTAATAGTTTTAGTAGTGAACACATCATGTGTTTCTTTGATATGCAAATATACCCATTGTGGCATAGCATTATGTGCAATTGTTTGCTCTTTGTGTGTGAACATAGCCATTCATTTTGTTTGTCCAACATTTCCCTAGGATCAAGAATGCAGAATGAGGCGTCAAATGGCATGTCCCCAAAGTTTTGGATGAGACTTCCACTATTTATAAAAGTTGTTGAATTGTAGAATGATGATGATACACATGAAAAGTAATCATGTTAACTACAATGCAATGAGTATATGTGATTTATTAATAATTATGTATTATTCTGTATTTGTTTAATATTTCCTCCATCACATAATTACATTGAGTCTTGTCCAGATCTCTTCCACTTGGTGTGTAACTTGTTTGCAAGTGCAATCTATCAGACAAAAGGTTGGGCATCATTAGGTCAGTTTGTATCTAGGAAGAAAAAAAGCCTGCTGCATGTTGTCTTACACCTTCCATCATGGAGAAAAGCCAACAATTACATGGAAGATATAGTTGTGGACATAAACCTCTAATTATTCTACTGCATTTGTTCAAGTTAGATAGCCTATGGTCTGCATAGGTGTTGTGTGTGGGCTGTTGTATAGAATGGAAGTCCTTGGGTTCACTGCCCACATAAATATTCATATTCCTGGAAGGAGACTACAACAGTGAAGTAAGCAGGTGCAAGGGGATAGAAGTTGAAACCGATGAATCTTCACTATGTTTTGCACCAGAGGTATTAAAAAGAGCTTGAGGCAAATTATGTTACGCCATAATATTTAATTTTTATATATATATTATAATATATTATTTAATTTTTTACTTACAGCATTGCGTAAACTTCACTATGATGATTTAGAAACTAATATAACTTTATGTAATTATTTAAAATATTTCATGAAAAGTTATAATCCGTAAAAAAATATAATACCTTAAATTACAGCTTACTTAAGAAACAAGCTGATTTGCAGGTTCATGCCTCGTGGAATACATAGCAAGATGTAAAAAAGAAAGTCTCCATTTTAACTAAAAGGTTTTACTGACAATATGATTCTTTTGGTTTTCTGCTTCATAAACTCGTGGGGTAAGAGGCCAAGTAAGGTTGATTTGAGCCCAAAATTTCTGTTGCTAAATGAGATAGCTGTGGGCTTTGCCACAGTTGTTAAGTGAATCACTGCAGTTGTTAAGTAACACGTTTGTCAAGTGAACCTGGTTTTTCTATTGACTTTGCTTGTTAGAAGGTCGCAAAATGTGATCACACGACCCCGGGACACTGCAGCCGTCATAAATATGAGTAATTTCCCCTGGATTTTGATCATGTGACTGTGGGGGTGCTGCAATGTGAAAAATGGTCATAAGTCACTTTTTTTCAGTGCCACTTTTTAACCATTCACTAAATAAATGGCTGTCAGTCAAGGGACTACCTGACAGGAAGCACAACCAGGAGTACTTGTTCTATTTTTATTGTATTTATTGTATTCCATTGACAGAATCTTGCATGACTGAAAGTATTTCTCCTTTCCCTTTCTGGAAAACTAGGGAGGGTTTCTTTTGAAGCATTTCCCATGCTATTCCCTCTTCTATGGCTGAGACATCTTTTACATGTTGTCTCGTCTGTGGCTCTCCTTCCTGTCTCCCAGTGTCATTCCTGCATACCATTACAGATCTTGATGATGCAGATCAACAGATGTAAAACCCTACCTTAACATCCCTTGGCAAGTTGCACAGAAAAGTCTATGCCAAATCTTCAAAGAATCGGCATGACATACAGCTTCCGTTTTCTCTTTCTTTTTTCTTTTGGCTTGAAGAAAGGGTTGAAGCCATTTATTGCAGTAAAATCAGTGTTGGGTTGTTTTTGCATTCTCCAACACATTCATTCCTTCTTTGCAGGCAGGTTATTAGAAAAGATACATAGTTGCCACAAATAATGGGATTGCCAAAATGATTGTGAAAGCTAACCTCTATGGTGGAAAAAAGCCCCAAAAGGTCTACAATCGTTTTCTGGCATCATCTTAAAGGAACTTGCGCATATGATACTCTGCTCATTTCGTTTATCGTACCCCCTTCATCCAATGGTGGTATAGGTTATTGCTGTGACTAAAGGATTACAAGACAAGATGATCTGAAAAAAAATAGTTTTTCTGTATTCTGCACAGTAGTGGATTTGTAACCTGTGCACGTCCATAACAAAGTACTTTTATTGGTTCATCAGATATCCTCATAACTCACATTTGTGATGAAGTTCTTCTTTAATGACCAATCCTTTGCATATCTGTCTTGTAGGTAAAGGATGGTTATCTCCTAACCCATCTTGTAGCGATAGAAAGCAGCTGCCATGAGTTAGGGAGTTCAGGCAAAAAACCCCAACCCATGGAGGGTGAAATTAGTGACCAATCAGGATTACAGATGTGGCCATGTGACATGAACTACATATCCCAGGATACCTTTAACTACATTTACCATGATGCATTCCCTTAAGGGGACAGCTCATAATTTCTAAGTAACTATCCAATTCCCATAGACTGGCTGGGACAGCACACTAGTAGACTTGCTTTCTGGTGCAGTTTGCCCTCAACTTACCAGTGCATTTGGAAGTGGAATTTTGGTTGTAAGTCATTATGGACATAAGCCGAGGCATCCATGTGATTGGACCCAATTGTACCATTGTTTCTATGGTGGTTGCAAATCATACAGTTGTAAGTGGTAAGCCATTCTCCCAAACTGGTATCTTTTGCCGAAACCAGTCATGTGTACACAGGATGCTGCAATCAGTCATAAATGTGAGCCAGTGGCCAAGTGCTTGAAGTATGGTCATGTGACTGGAGAGGCCCTGACATTTTAGGATGGCCGGAAGTGTTTTACAGACTGTAGAGTACCCTTTCTGAGGCTATCCTCACTCCAAATGGTCTTTAAACAATCAGTGATAAGGGGTGTATCCAGAATTCCAGTTATTATATGTGAACAGCATGTTCACATATAATATGTGACCATATGTGACATGGTCTTAAAAGTCAATAGCTGAGAATTCAATCACATCACCTCTTCTGCCTAAGGATCTAGGATACAGTGGCTTTTTAAAAACTCTTTGCTCTGATTTGTGGGTTTCTGCTATTAATGGGTTTTTTTTTTCCTCTTCACCATTCTTAACTTAATCTTACTGTTTTCTGTCTCTTGTAGCCTCCTCTGGTTCAAGCCATTTTTAACCGTGATATAGAGGAGGTGCGGTCATTACTGAGTCAAAAGGAGAATATCAATGTATTGGTAAGTCTTGGAATGATTCTTTCTCCTAGTGTTTCTGCTTCTCTTGGCTTTGCACACATAGTATATTTTCCCAAAATTGGCCTTTCCTTTCAGCTGGCTGTTTTGTGTCATCGTTATTCCCTAAACATCACATGCTAGTCATTAAATATGACATTCCCACATCTTAGAGAGTCTGGGTTTGGATGGGTTTTCAGTGGGCCTTTTTCAAACAGTTTTTCATATCTTGGCATTGGTTCAAGATTTGTAAAACGATCAAAATGATTAAATAATTCTAAGGTTGTTGTAGTTCTAAATAGATAAGGATAGCAACGTACTTTGTATATTCAGAATTAGTTGCATAGCAGAGGGGATTGTTCATTATTAGTAAATAGCCACTTTGTTGGGAATTGGCTTCACAGTACCAGATGTATTGGTCTAGTTGTACTGAGCAGTGGGTGGTACCGGAATTAGCAGTTGTGTTTGGCATGAAGCGTGTTCTGGATTAGTCTTGTGGTCTTTGAGTGAGAACAGCTTGTGTTACAGGTTTTAAATTTTATTCTTGTGCATCCCATGAAGCTGTATTTGGCTTTTCATTTCATTCTGGCTCACTTTGTAGAGGCCCATATACAATACATGCCTATTTAATACATAAATCTTGCTACAAATTGTGCTACTTATGAGCTGCTTTGACCACTCGACCAAGGAAGTGGGGTGGAGAGTGATATTTGAACTGTCAAAATCCATCCCCGAATAGGATTATTCTTTTAATTGATGTTGAGTTTTCAAAACTTTGTTGCGTTTACTTCTAGGGGCACAGGTAATCCTTGACTTTACGATCACAGTTGGGACCAGAATATTGGTTGCTGAGTGAAGCAGTAGTTAAGCAAGCTGCCATGTGATTGCTTTATTCAACAACTGCAATCCCAGCAATTTCCTAGGTTGTTAAATGGACAGAGTGAAAGAGCTGCATACCAAAGAATTTCAGCTCAAAAGCCTGCAGGGGGAATTTCAATTGTTTCTGCTGCCTGCTAAAGGATTTCCCCTCCCCTCCATGCTCAAAGCAGAAATCTTTTCTGGGGCTAAAGGAAGAGATTTCTGCAACCCACAGAAGGACTTCAGCCGTCCTTCAGCCCCTTCCTTTGTAATCTTTCTTGTCTGCTTCCTAACTGACTTTCTGGGGAAGTCTGCAGAGAAGATTGCAAATGGTCAGATTGCAAGTGGTTGTGGGACATTTGGCAGCCAATCACTCTGGTTGGCAGTCTGGTTGCCAAGCAGTAAATCTAGTTGGCAGTCTGGCTGCCAAGCACCTGTAATGCGGTCATGTAATTATTGAGGGGGCAGCGGGAATACAGTGATGTTTTAAGATGACCAGGAGTGCTTTGTGGTCCATAAAGCAACTTTTCCAGCTGTTGTAATTTTGAGTGGTCTTTAAATGATCTGTGGCAAATTGAGGACTATCTGTAATGAAAGCTAAAGTTTCTGAAGTAACTGCCAATTCCAGTTTACAGCCTCTATTTACAGCCACGATTGAACCCAACGTTTCTGCTGCCAAACAAGGCAGTTGTTAAGTGAGTCATAGTCCATTTTATGACCCTTTGTCATGGTTATTAAGCAAATCATTACAGCTATTAAGTGAATCATGCAGTGATTAGGCAAATCTGGCTTGCCTCATTGTATTTCCTTGTTAGAAGCTCCTGAAGAAGATTGCAAATGACAACCCCAGCACATTGCAACCATTGTAAATACATGCCATTTGTCAAGCACCTGAAGTTTGATTATGTGACTGGGAATGCTGCAACAGTCAAAACTGTGAGAACTTCTTATAAGTCATTTTTTCAGTGCCATTGTTACTTAACAGTCATTAAGTGAATGGTTGTAAGTCAAGGACTACCTTTGGAGGATCTGTCACAAGTTCAGGCAGTTAATAAGCAGCTTCCTGTTAATTCAAGGCCTACCGTATACACTTGTAATATTGCATGTCAGTACAGTTGCATTCTTATTTAATGCATTGGGATTGATTATGATTTTCACTACTCGGCTGGCTAATTAGATGTTGATTTATACCTCAGAGAGAAAAGCAGAGAGATGTGAGTGGAAGTGTTTTCTGCAGAAGATTTTCCATAGCTAAAGTTTCCCACTGAAAGCGTTCTAATTCAGGTCTTCAGAGTTGTATGACATTTTGTTGTTTTCTTGTGCATTGCTCAATATTCTTTCCAATGTTGCAGTAAAGATATTTTTTTCTGTTCGTCACAATTTTTAGAGCTTTTCAAAGCTATGATTGCACTGTTAATTGCCTTACATTTAATTGCATTTGCCATTCTGAAGTGAGCAAACTGAGATTTTTTGCTGAACTATCTTGCTACCAGTACACTTGCATACATGTTTTATCTTACATACTAGTCTGCTTTCTGGGAAATTTGTGTGCATAATCCAGGCACATTGACAGAATGTCACTGTGTCAGAATGTCATATATAGAAGAATATACTCGACTAATGTCAGGGATTGAACACATTAGGCTTATTTTCTTTGAATAACACAGAATTAAGGTTAAATCATGATTGTGCAAAAATGTCAGTAGTTGTAGACTAATTAATTCACTTTTACAAAAAACATGTTCACAGTTACTTAGTTTTATTCACTGATGAGCCATTGGTAAGTATTAAGAAATCTTAGAATTTGCAGGAACAATTTGAAAAGACCTTGAGATGGTTATTCAATTCTTTATAGTTAATTTTTCCTTGAAATTCATCAGGAAGAAAGCATCCAAATAAAAGGTAAGATTACATATTAATGACAAAACACCTTCCTTCTAATTAAGCTCACTGTACTTGGCTAAACTAAAATGAATAACTGGATTCAAAAGCGGCCCCAGAAAGAAAAGATCATGATGACGAGACAGTGAGGTCAGTCAGATTATTTTGTACTTTCTGTCATCAGGGAGAAAAGCAAGAATAGTTGGGTATACAAGTTACTTTGAGTTTAAAAAGTGACATGACCATTTTTCACACTTAGGACCTTCCTAGCGTCCCCAAGGTCATGTCAAAAATTTAGGTGCTTGGTAACAGACGAGTATTTTATGATGGTTATGGGGTCATACAATCACCTTTTGCAACCTTCTGACAAGCAAAGTCAATGGGGAAGCAAGATTCACTTAACAACCATGTTACTAATTAAACAACTGATTCACTTAACAACTGTGACAAGAAAGGTCATAAAATGGGACAAAATTCACTTCACAATTGTCTTGCTTAGCGACCGAAATTTTGGGGTCAATTATAGAAGTAAGTCAAGGACTACCTCTAAGATTTACTGTTACTGAAGTTGTATAATTCAGTTTATGTTCTGTCTATTCAAAGGACCCTCAATTATTCCTGACTTGAGGCAAATTATTTAATCAAATGTTACTGGCTTTTGGCAGATACAAGGAGTGTATTTATGGAAGATATGCTTACTGTGTAGGCAGATAAGCTTAATACTTTTTCTACCTAATATCTGGCATGTTGGATAAAAATAAGTTTAAAAAAAAAGCCTTATATAAATTGTGGAAATATACAGTTAGTCCTTTACTTAAGACTGCAATTGGAACTGGAATTTCCAGGCCAAGTGATGCAGTTAAGTGAGTAGCAGATGATTTGACAACCTTTTTTGTGCCATAATCATTAAGTGAATTGCCATGCTTGTTAAGTGAATCTGGCTTTCCCCATTGACTTGGCTTGTTGGAAGCCACCTGGGAAGGTCACAAATGGCGATCATGCGACCTTGGGATGCCACCACTGCCATAAATACATGCCAGTTGTTAAGTGCTCAAATTTTGATCGTGTGACCATGGGGGATGCTGTGATGCTAAATTGTGAGAACCAGTTATAGCAACTTTTTTCAGTGCTGTCATTTAATAAATGATTGTAGGGCAGGGACTACCTGCATTGCAGATCTAAGCACAAGATGATTCTAACCACCCAAAGTCACTCTCGATACCAAGAGTGGAATATATATTTAGTCAATAAATAAATATCCTTAGATTATGCAGAATATAGAATGTACAGTTTTTAAAATATGTATATTGATTATTTTGTTTCCCCCAAATCAGGACCAAGAGAGACGAACTCCTTTGCATGCAGCTGCATACTTAGGGGACACCCCTATTGTTGAACTCCTAATACTATCAGGTAAGGATGGGGAAATGACCCCTTCCCCCCTTTAAAAAAAAATTGTTTGGACATGCTTATTTTATTATTGGCCAAATTGTCAGGGAGTTAGTATTAGAGTGGCAATCAAGTTTCTGTCGCCCTGTTGTTGGCTTTGAGTATGGGAGATCCAGATGCAGACTTCGGCAAAGCCTCTGGCAATCTTTAAAAGAGGAAATATAACGATCTGTGGCTCGGATGGTCACAAAGAATGAAGTACTTTCTACCTTAAAAGTGCTGTAGCTAGCAGATTGCTGTTAGTAATATTCTTATTGCTAGTCATGATTCTTAAAGCAGCAGAGATTTATGGAAATGTTCTCATTCTGTTCAGTGAAGCTATTTAAAACTGACAGCCCTGTATACTGTAATTCTTCCTATGTAGGTTGCAGAGCTGAATTAGCCGTCTGGACAGCAGAGCCAACACAGATGGTTTTTGATCCATGTGCTAAATCTTTCCAAATTAACAGCCATAAAAAACACTGGTTCACAATAACCCAAAGCAAGTGATAGCCTTTCAAGAGTGCCAGCAACATTCCCCTACATCGTTTTTCTCTTTTTTAAAAAAAATCTGCATGAAGATTGGAATGAGCTTTGATCTTTTCAGTCCTTTTATTAGGGTAGTTTTCTAGTTACTGATGCTTACTCATGTCAAGACTCTGGAAAGAGTGCAGAAAAGAGCAACAAAGATAATTACGGGGCTGGAGACTAAAACATTTGAAGAACAGTTGCAGTTTAGTGAGGAGAAGGATTAGGAGGTGACATTGTTTATTATTTATTTATTGAATTTAAATATAATATAAATATAAAAATCTCATTTAAAGCAATAAAACTAATAAGAATCAAATAAATTAATATAATATGATAAAATCACCCCGCCACCCTAGTGACAGCAGATCATACGAGCCATTTAATGGGCTCCATCCCACTCTGGGTTCCATAGGCCCACTGGCAGAATCAGATCTTCAGCGCCTTCCAGAAGAGTGTTAGAGTGGGGGCTGTTCTCTGGGGGAATGATGTTCCAGAGAGAGGGAGCCACCAAGGAGAAGGCTATTCTTCTAGGTCCCACCAGATGTATCTCCCTAGGTAATGGGACCTGCATCATTTGCTGCCTCTCCACTCTGATGGGTTGGGTAGATGTGACTGGCAAGAGATGGTCCCTCAGATAACCTGGTCCCAAGCATGAAGGGCTTTAAATGTGATAACTAGCATCTTGAATTGCATCTGAAAGCAAATTGGCAGCCAATGCAGCTTCTGCAATAGAGGTGATACATGTGCACACAGGGTCAACATAAAACCATGCAGGCTGCTGGGTTTTACACCAATTGGAGCTTCTGAATGCTCTTCAAGGCAGCCCCATGCAGAGCACGGTGCAACAGTCAAAATGGGAAGTGATTAGGGCAGGGGTCTGCAATCTTAAACACTCAAAAGAATGTTTGAGCAGCAAGAGCAGCGAGCAGGACATGGAGACAGCAAGAGGAATATGGGGAGAAGCACGTCTTTCTCCCCCGAAACACTGGCTGGGCCAGCTGCAGCTGACTCTACTTCTCTCGCTGCTTCCATGCCCTGCTCGTTGCAGGCACCTTGTGCAGCACATTTAAATTTAGCATGCTTCATAATGGGGAAAACTGTGTCCCCGCCTCCTCCTGGAGCCCATTATGACGGCACATCGGCTACAGCCAGCCCAGCTAGTGTCTCGGGGCAGAAATTCACGCGTCTCTCCAAGTAGTTGAGATGCGTGCAGCACCAAAAAGGGCTGGAAGAAGAGGCAAGTAGAGGGGTGCTTCATTCCTGCCTGGAATACAGAATGAGTCTGCCACCATCACCCTTACCTCTTTAGGCAAGGAGTGACATTAAGGGGTGGGAACAGCCAGTGGTGGGATCATCCGACAGGGAGCCATAGGAGAGAGCCCAAAGATCCACATGCGGCTCTGGAGTCACACGTTGCCAACCCACGAACTAGGGCATGTGTGACTGTGAGTAAGGATTGTTGATCCAGGAAAGGGCGTAACTAGTGCATAACCTGCAATTGTTGCAAAGGCCCTCCTGGCAACAACTGCCACCTGCTCATGCAGGAGTCATGAGTCCAGGAGAACCCCCAGATTACACACAGGATCTGTTTGGGGTGGTACCACACCCCATCCAAGACCAAAGGTGGCAATTCTCCCTGAGCCAACGAACTCCAAACCCAACGAACCCCAACCCTGATAGCAGTGTTCTAATATGATAGCAGTGTTCTAATATTTGAGGGGCGGCCACAAAGAAGAGGGGGTCAGTTTATTTTCCAAAGCACTAGAAGGCAAGTCAAGAAATAATGGATGGAAACTAATCAAGGAGAAAAGCAATCTGGAACTAAGAGAAATTTCCTGCCAGTGAGAACAATTGCCTTCTGAAGTTTTAGATGCTCCATCACTGGAGACTTTTAAGAAGAGGCTGCACAGCCACTTGAATGGAATAGGGTCTCCTGATTGAGCAAGGAGGTTAGCCTAGAAGACCTCCAAGGTCCTTTTCAACTCTATTATTCTGTAATACTTCTGTAAGTAATGTAAGAATTGTGTGGAAATCTATGGAAGTTAATTCTGGGGATTACATCTTTTTCAGATGTGATTCACAACCCCCACTCGACCTCAAATATTTGAAATAAATGATGCTGATTTAGCATATAGAATGTTTGGCAGGTAATGGGACAATTGTTTTAATTTTCAGCCACATTTTTTAAAGACAGGGATGCCTCCTAAATGCAATATTAATGTTCTTTCTTTATTAATCAGTTGGCAGTTTCCTTGGGAAACAGCTGTTTGCTAAATAAGCACTGGGATTAAAAATTAAAAATGGTCTTATTGTTATGATAAAAGTCTAAGGAATGCCTTGCTATTCAACTAGTTTAATATGTTTATTTTCTTCTCTTAATTGATGCATGCTTGAGAGAACTTGCTTCATCCCCTTTCTTTTCTTCTATAGGTGCTAACGTCAATGCAAAGGACACTCTTTGGCTAACCCCGTTACACCGTGCTGCAGCTTCTCGTAATGAGGTAAATGTCAGGCGTTTCACAGGGTTCTATAGTCATGCTGCCAGTAAAGTGACAAAAGTAAATTCCAGACACTGAACATCGTAATAAACTGCCATGTTTAGGGCCAAGTTCATTTCTCCTCTTGTCTTTTTATTCTTTGTTGTATTAAATATTTTGAGAATCTTGTAGAACAGACTTTATCTCCTTGGACACATTGGGTAGCAACACCTTTTGCATGATAAAATTGAAAGAACTGCAAAAAGGCTTGCAGGCTGTTACTAGCAGTACATTTTCCCATGGGACAAAGGTGTGAGGCAGGAGTATAATGGTGATTGCCTTGTAGTGGCTCATTTCTGAACCTTCTTGTTTACTGAGGAAGCCTTATGTCTACATTGTCAATATATGAAATGTAAAAGAAGATCTACTCATTTATTGTATGAATTTATATACTGCCCAATCACAAACTCTATGTGGTTTATACAGTTAAAAACAACAACAAAACACCTTCCTTTAAATATTAGCAACACTGTGATTTAAAAAAATCATACCTTTCAAATACCCTAAAAGATTTTGTGTGTGTGCTTTCTGGTAGCCTTGTTTCAGGCAACACACAATTTTGGATAAAGGGACTTTGGAGAACCTCCTAAAAAGCCATGCAGAAAAAAAAAAGTGCTGAACATCTTTCAAAGTATCTCAAATTCATTCTTAGTTGGACATGGGTCTTGTTGTAAATCCTGAAGGGATGCCTGGGGTAGGCTTGCCTTGCTATCTGGGAATGGTTTGAACCAGTTGGGCCTGAAGAAGTGTACAGGATGCTTATGACTGTGAGCTCAGCCACCTATTCTTACGATCCATACCCATCCTGGCTAACTGGGATCCTGCCTATGGGAAGTTGTGTGAGTGAATTCTACAGGTAGTCAGTTCTTCCTTGAGTGAGATGATTGTTCCTCTGGTTCTTAAGGAGGGGCTGGTCTTCCCTTCTTCAACGAGCCCTTGCTGGATCTCATCATACTGGACAATTTTCTAAGAAGGGAAGGTGATTACGAAGGTGGTTGCACTGCAGCTACGGAGGCCTGTGGATGGAGAGAAATATATGGACCCCTTTCAGTCAGGATTCAGGCCTGGGTACAGGATGAAAATATCATTGGTCACATGTTTAGGGGATTTCTGGCAAGAGCGGGACGAGTGTTGTGTATCTGTCCTTGCTGTCTTTGGCTTCTCAACGGCTTTCAGTATCATGAAACATGGTATCCTTCTGGATTGAATTTGTTAATTGGGAGTGGGTGGCTCTGAACTGTGCTAGTTCTGCTCCTTTCATTGAGGTCAGTAGTAGTCAGTATTGACCGGGATTGAGAGATTTGGTGCTTGGCCTACTATAAGGAGTGCTTCTGGGTTTGGTGCTCTCTCTTTCTCTCCACTTCTATTTAATCTCTGCATGAAACCACTGAATGAGATCATCCATTATTATGGGGTAAATTATCAGTACATTGATGATTCCTAATTATATGTTTTCTCTTGTGGAGAATTAGGCCATGCTGTTGATATCCTATCCTATCCCAGTCCTAGGGCCTGTGGGGCCTGCATGGAAAACAACAGGCTGTAGCTGAACTGAGGCAGGACTGACTGGCTTTGGGTTTGGGACCTTCCATTTCTGGGATTTTCCCATGTTTGAGACTGGATGGGGTTGCACTTCCCCTCACAGACCCAGTGTGCAATCTGTGGGTCCTCCTGAGTCACAATTCCTATTCAAGTATTGTGTGACATTTGCACCCATTCCTGAACTGGAGGTTCTTCTCACAGTCAGTGTTGCCCTGATTACCTCCCTGGTGGACTATTGTAATAAGCTTTTTGTGAGGCTGTCTTGAAGAGTATTTGGAAGCTTCAGTTGGTACAAAATATGGCGGTGCAGGCAATTATGTGTGTTCCCCCCCAGATTGGCTCACATGACATCTCTGCTTGACAAGTTGCATTGATTGCCAATTTGCTTCTGGATCCAGTTTACAGTGCAGGTTTTTACCTCTTTCCAATTACATGTGCCTATCCCATCCATCCTGCAAAAGGAGTACCTTGCAGATCCCATCTATTAAGAAGTTATATCTTTTTTTTGGGGGGGGGGGAATTCTGGATGCCCTCTCTGTGGAAGATCATTCCTCTAAAGGTGAGATTGACCCCATCTCTGCCAACTTTCCAAAGGTCTCTCAAAACAAAGTTATGTCAGCAGGCTTGGGGATCTCAGGTAAATGGAGAACTGGTGAGATGGCTACACAGTGTTTAATATTGAAGATGCTGCCTTCTAGTCTTTTAAAATAATATTTTTTTACCATGAAATTATTTTTCTGTTCGTATATTTGATGGTCTGTTTTTATTGTACTCTGCCCAGAGTCATGTTCATGAAACAAGCAACTGTATAGATGAGAGGAACGAGCTAATAAATCAGATAGAAGCCAATGAGATTTAACTAACTTAGTGTGAATAGCTATTTCAGAGATTTAACTAACTTAGTGTGAATAGCTATTTCAGCTATCTGTAACTTAAATCGGAAGGTTTTATTAATTGGGGTTTCACCATACTAATAACCCATGCCTCCAAATACGGGACTGCAGCATCAATTATTCTTTGTGAACCTGCCCAAATTTCTGAGAATGTAGGGAGTGGAGCTCTTAATATAATTGAGTCTGTTTAAGGCTACTCTATTGCCTTATATGAGGTTGCACGCTGTCCTTTCTTGGAATAGCTAGATCACTCTAAACTGTAGCATTTTATCTCTTCTCAGTACCTTCCATATTACATTCCCTATTCTTTCAGGTTTTGCAGACTTTCTTTATATTAAAACTCCCCCTGTTCATAACACAGTGCTGTCCCTTCACTTCTTAGCGCTTCTTTTGTAATAGTACTTCAGCTTAAAAGCTGTTTTATGTTCCTGCCTTGGCAGAAAGCACTTAACCTCCTCCTAAAGCACTCGGCAGACATCAATGCTCGTGACAAGTATTGGCAAACACCACTGCATGTTGCTGCTGCCAACAGAGCTACCAAGTGTGCTGAGACCATCATCCCGCTGCTTAGTAATGTTAATGTGGCAGACCGCACTGGCCGCACAGCACTGCACCATGCTGTACACAGTGGGCACCTTGAGGTAAGAGGACGTCCTCGTCCTTCCAGAGACGTTTATGCATGATTTCTCCATGGGGTAGAGATGAGGTATAATGATGGACATTTGTTTCATTGTAAAGAATATCTCCCCATACAAAAGCCACTCAGAGTCCTTTTGTTAGCCAAACAAACGAATAGTTATACTCAAACTCACATAATAGAGGGGTTAATGAGAGGGGTCCTTGGCACTCTCTGAGCTTAGTTGTTTTCTTGCAGATGTTTCACTACCCAACTAGGTAACAGCATCAGTGCTAGGAGTAGCACTGATGATGTTACCTAGTTTGAGTAAAGAAATGTCTGCAGGAAAACAACTAAGCTCAGAGAATGTCAAGGACGCCTCATTCCAGCACTGAGCTACCAATATTCCCCTATATTGGTTCTATGATTAAGGCAAGGCCCTTTGGAGCAGTCCTTCATGGGAGTAGATTTGAAGCAAAGAAGATGAGGAAAAGATAGGTATCTTTTTTTTTTAACTAGATTTCAACTTTATTGCAATATTTTATTCTATTTTACTTAATTTTATTTTAAAACTGCCCATCTCCCTCACACAGTAACTCTGGACAGTGTGCAAATAGTTCTTCCTGCCACTTTTCCGGTGCTTTTCCATGTTAGAAACATGGACATATAGTATACAATGTGAATGAAGCTTTGGCTTTTAAGATATTGCAACAGTTGGACAGAAATCTTGGCTCTTCTAGCAGTAAAATATTTTCTCTGTCCTCGACTTTTAAGGTATAGGTATGAGACTATTGGAGAATTAGGGCTGGGATGGATCGAGTTTCTTCTTGTGCAAAGAATACACAGCGTGAAAGAAACCATTGGATGCACATGAACTTGTTTTTTTAGAATGCACATTAAAATACAAAAAAAAAATACTGATGCATGATTCATTAATTAATATGAGTAATAACATATTCCAACAGCCATGGGCTATTTTATCTTCCATAGTAAAGTTTAATACACAAATTGGTAACATCCGATTTGCAGGCAAAGATATGTTGTTATATAAGATATTTTGTTGTATAATAAGAGTGGGCTTTCAGATTATCTGTATCTGGATGTCATTGTGCCATTTCCCTGTGAAGCACAGATCCCAAATTTACATATATAAACAGAGCTATAGCATCCACAGGGGGAGGTGGCAGAAAACATCAAGTCGGTTGCCTTGTGTTTTTATCTTACATTATTTAATTTTCACCAAAAATGTCTATCTTCTTCCCAGATGGTAAACTTGCTCTTAAATAGAGGGGCCAATCTGAGCACATGTGACAAGAAGGAGAGACAGCCAATACATTGGGCAGCCTTTCTGGGTAAGTCCCCCTCCCACCTTTTAAGCACATCCCTTCTATTGTGCTTGATGCATTTGCTATGCAGGTCTTTCAGAGAAACTATATATTAAAAACATACACCCAGGATATTTGCCTAGTAAGAACAAAGGATACCCAATCTATAAAATCTATAAAAGTGAAATACCACTCATGCATCATCACAAAATCTCCACAACCATAAAGCCTACAAACTTGAAATTTGGCACATATGTTCCTCTTGGCTTCTAGGTGCTCACTAAGAATGGATTTTTTGAAATGACCATCAGAGCATTAGTATTTCCTATATTATTATGATGCTAAGGAGTTCTACTCCCCCTCCCCACCTGAAAAGAAATCTGTTCAAATGCAAAAGACAGGCAAGAGGAGAGGAGTTTCAGCTTTATTTTCACAGCGCCAAGCAGCTTTAATACAGAACAGTTGAGTTAAGCCATACCCAGGCTTCTTGCTGTCGCCTTGCTCACTCAGCAAATACTATCAGTTTCCAAACAGCCCTCAACTCTCTCACACACTGACAGGATGCTAGCCAGATGAATGCTGATGGATGCTGGTAGGCCGAGGCAGAATTTGTTCCCCCTTATTTTCCTCCCTAAAAACTAAGCCTGACCACGTAGTTTCGTAGCGAAGCACAGCTATCAAGCTAGTAGTAAATAAAATATGGACCACAGGTACAGAAGTAAGTTGCTGTTGGCATACAGCTATTTTCCCTCTCCCATTTTGTTTATTAACATTTTTATATATTGCTGCACCTCAAACAGTTAATTAACAACATTATTAAAATCCAGAAACCACTCAGGAATCTGTAAATAAGGGTAACAAGTCAAAATCTCTATGACACTGGTCCCCAAACTTGGCAACTTTAAGACTTGTGGACATCAACTCCCAGAATTCTGGGAGTTGAAGTCCACAAGTCTTAAAGTTGCCAAGTTTGGAGACTTCTGATCTATGAAATGTTTCCATCTTGACAGCCTTCTTAAATGGGAGGATGCTCCCTGGATGGGGGTGATGCTGTTTCAAAGGAGCTTGGCCCCCATAAAAAAACACCACCTCCTAACTCAGCTATCCTCATACGGAGGACCACAAGTGGCACACCAGCTAAAGCTGGGCACAGGCTTTTCAACTTGTGAGTCCAGAAGAACCCCTGCTCTATTCCTTTGGGGGCAGTGCAACCCCATCTAGAGTCAGAACTGGATCTGGCAGAGAATAAGTGTTTTGGGCCAACAAGATCTCCTTCAGTCAAGACTTATCCTACATCTCACTCAAACTAAACAGATGACCTCATCCAGGGATTTCACATAGATGCCATAAACACTGGTGCAGGGGTCCTTAATCCTTGGGCTGAAACCTAATACCGGGTCGTGGCCCATTGGGAATCAGGCCACGCAAGTGGCAGGTGAACGGGTGAGCGCATAAAACTCCATTTGCACAAACAATTGGTGTCCGCCCTCATGCACAAAGCTCCATTTGCACAATGTGCCTGCTACTTGTACAAATGGAACTTTGAACGTGAGCCTGTCCACTGTTTGTGTGGAACCGTCCCTCTCTTCCCCCTCTGCCGCTGCTGCCACCACTACCAATCCACATAGATGGAAAGGTTGGGGACCACTGCACTAGTGGTAAGAAAACCAAAGACTCTGTAACCACCCAGGAGTAACCACATGCCGGGTCTTCCTCCTCCCTCATGTGTGCTGACAGTATGCAAAACTATTTTCCCAGGAAAGGTTAAGGGGAGATACATGGCGAGGAACAGAGATCCAAGGCAGAACCAGAGTGGCCCACATAGGTAGGAGCCCAGTGAATCTGTCTCATATCAGAACAATATTTCAAGTTAAGTAAAGCCCATGTCACACTGCACCAACGAATGGAAAGAGGATGTAAAACGGAGAGAAACACTTGCCATCCGTTGGT
>BHFT01029324.1:0-24826 GCA_004320025.1 Laticauda laticaudata
GTTTTATTGATTGCATGTAATATTCTAATTTTCTGAGATTGTGGATTTGGGGTTTTCATGAGTTGTAAGCCATAATCCTCACAATTATGACACATCACGGCTTGAACTATCTTGCTTTGCATGTGATGAATCTATCTCATATATTAGGTTCACCCTTTAAGTTGCATTACTGAAATAAATGAACTTTTGCATGATATTCTAATTTTTTGAGTTTCACCTGTATGTATCAGCTTTCAGATGTTTGCGCAGCTTTAACACAAGCTGAAATTGGAAGTTAATAGCTACACTTTTTTGAATATTGATTTAAATGAGCCAGTCTGCAACAAAGGCAGTGTTTATATATCATAACAGGAAAAATGGCTTAATGAATTAAAGTTGGAATACAAGACATGCACCCAAACACAGACTCTTTCCTGAAGCATTATTCCTTCTTCCATGTCAGCATTACAATAATCAGAAATCTGACACTTCAACACCATTCAATTCAGAATTACAGTTAAGTGCTTCTAAACGGCCAGGTAGGATTAGAAGTCAGATTTTAGTTGAAGTTTAGAGTTGATTTATGAGTCCTGGTTTTATTTTCAAGCATTTGGCCATACCTGTGGGTTTTTTAAACTATACTGAAATGCCAATCTCAATATTATTGGGTTTGTTCACATAGCATAGAATGGTAGTCAGGTGCATGACTTTTTTTCCTACTTTCTATATTAAGGCAAAATTCTGCTCTGACACGATATACAAATCCTGACAAAAGTTCAGTAAGGTAAGATACCTTTCAGAACAGTGCTCCAGAGCAAGATTTTTTTTCCCAAACTGAAGTAAGGAAATACAAATTAATCAAAATCAATACACGAATGCAAAAAAATGCAACTTCTAATATTCCCTCACAATAATTTTTTTTCAAAGAGTCCACAGAGTTTCTGGAGATGTTTATCAGATGATCTACAATGAGAAATCAGTGATAGCAGATATGCTTGCCAGAAAGACAATTACCCACCACCACTGAATTCTTCTGCAGTAAAACAGCTGAAAAGATTTGGATACTAAAGAGGAGCAATCTTCAATTTTGGTCCATTAAAGCCACTATGAACAAGATACAATCTAGAACAAGAGTGGACAAACTGTTCCATCAGCCATTTGTGACCCACAGGATTTCTTTTGGGCCTGAGAAGATATTTTAAGTAGGATTTTTGGAAGGTTTGGGAACTCTCTATTTTGCACACCAAAATCCCCCCTATAGGCAGAAAATATGGACACCATTCACGCTGGTAATCTCCCATAGCCATATAACCCACACAGCATCTGAGAATCCAATGAAATTAAACTGTACTCTCCAGATATTTGCCACAAGTAATCTAAAAGATCTTGACATATGACTTGGAGAAGAAAAGGTCTATCCCACAATCTAATGAGCCACTGAATCTGCTAGAGATGTAATCACCGTTCAGGTAAATAGGCTGCATAAAATTGTTGAACATCCATAGTTTTATCTATCACAAGTTTTCTTCTGCAACCATCATATCGTATTACAGCAATTAATTTTGCCCAGTATTGTAGCAGTGATTTAATTGGTGATTTAATTATAGTCTCTCTCTAGCAGAAGAAAATAACAAAGGAAGGTGTGCGTGAATCTCTACATTCTTACCACTGTATGAAGCCCAGTGCATTGGTGAATAGCCACTATAGTCCACTACAGAGTCCAGAGGGTCAGTAGAGAGCGCTGCCTGCAGCAAGGTCCTCAGGATTTCAGAATGCCCACACACCGAGGCAAAATGGATCGGGGTCCGGCCCTTGAAATCCCGACACAAAACAAAGGCATCATGGTCCAGCAGTGCTGCAAGGCAGTCTTCACAGCCAGTAACAGCCTACAAAAAAGGACAGTGAGCAATGAGGAGAAAAAAGTATCTATCACAAGTGGAAGTAAGACTTGCAAAGTAGGCACTCAAAATATTTTATTCAATAATAAGTCAAGAGTTGTTGGATTAATCATTCGGTCCTATCTGATTCTTGGCGACTTTATAGGTAAGTGCTTTCCATGCTATCCTGTCAAGCACAGCTTCTTTCAGTTGTTGGAAATTCACTTTTGTATCAGTTTTGATGATATCAACCCAGCAGGCTCTTTGCTTGCTCCTTCTTCCTTGTTCCACTAACTATTCCTAGCACCATTAACTTCTCCAATGAATTTGCACTCATGACATGGTCAAAATAAATCAGTCTTGTAATCCAAGTACCATGTAATAATAACAATAAATCTTGCACTATAAACGATAGAAACTTTTATTTTCGCATTAAAACTGGTGTTGCTCAATTAGCATTTCTTTTGCCTAAGGTAGTCCTTGCTTAACAACCTTAACTGGAATTGGCAACTCTACCACTAAGAGAAGCAATAGCTAAGTAGAAAATCACATGAACACAAACGTTTCTTTTCAGGAAGGAGTCAACATTACTCTTGTTGTTTCACACGTTTGATTATTGTTTGCTTCTAACCACCACCATCACCACTCCGCCCTTTGGAATGTCTGCTTACAGTCTTGCACACATCAAAAGCAATGTGATCGTGCCACAGCTGAGGCTGGGAGCCATGCATGCAGTATTCAACCCACTCATGCTCTTGAAATCCCTTTTGCTCCAATCTCTTAACTTCATTGCGAGAGAAAGGGGAGGTTAAAAAAAAAAAAGTAATTTTGGTAGACCATCTCTCCTTTGCCTGATCTTTTTTTGGTTGCCAGTGCAATTGCACTGCTTTTGATGAGTATAAGTTTACTCTCTTGAAACCTGTTTCAAGAACAGATTTTTATCCAATCTCTGCTCTGCAAGAAGGCAATAAAGGAAAAAAGTACACTGGTCAAACACAGGACAACCTGTACTGACTATAATGGCAATTGCATGACTGAAGGATGCTGCAAAGGTTACAAATGATCTTTGAAGTTATTTTTTTCACCAATGTTGTACCTTTGGTCACAGAGCATATGGTTGGGAAATGAGGAATACCTGTACAGTACACCAAATTTCAAGCACACTCTCTGGAATCAATGGCAAGTGTGACAATTCAAAGATGAGGAACAGACAATGATCTATTCACTATGCTCCAATTGGCTTAAAGTGTGAAACACTTAAATGTCTCATTTTCCACATCCAAAACTACAAGACTATTTAAGGATCTTGTTCAATCAATTCAACATGGAACTATTCCTCCACTTACCCCCCGGTGCAGTGCAGTCCTGCCTCTTCTGTCTGCTGCATCCACTGTGGATCCCTTCTCTAGTAAGAGATGAACACAATCTACATGGCCATTCATGATTGCCAACATCAATGGGGTCCTGTGAGAAAAGTAAGAATAGGTCAGGTACCTATCGATTTACTAATTTTGCTCATCCCTAATTTAGAAACGAGCTCTATCTTTATGAAGGGCAGAATGTTAAAATAAAAGGGAAACTCAAAAATAAAAAGTATTTAATTCCAAGAAGTTTCTACAAAGCAATTAGTTTCATTAATATGTTATGATTACTTCTGAGGGCTGAAAAATGAGGTTACGGTTATATTTTTTTCAAAAAAAATAATCTGAAAACTGGCAAACATCATGCCAAAGCTGTAAATGAGAAAGTGAGTGGCAACAGGACTAAGCTAAATTTGAATTCATATATTTAATTCTGATTAAAATGTAAAAGTACTATTGTTATGGTTACTCTCCTATTTTTAGTAGTCAGATTAAAATTGTAACAATTCTACAAATTTAAATCGAGCATTCTTATTCAAGATGTCACATAGAAAATCAAGATCAGAAAAAGTTAGCGCTTCTAGTTGCCATTGCCAATTTTAGAAAAGAAGAAAAAGAAGCAGGAATGGAAAAGCCATTTGGGTGGAATATACTGAGAAAGCTTCTAGCTGTAGCTTTGCACTAAAGAAAGCTTATTTCACTGCATCTTCGTCTATAGAAACAAATTGGGTTCTCGGTTCTAGGATTTTTTTTTCATTATAGATAGCAAGTAGAAGGGAAAGATTTTGCATTAAAAATGATGATTAGCAGAAGAAAACCCGTTTGTACAGAGCTACTTTTGGGGTTTTAATGATGTTCTATTTGTAATTATATTTTAAATGGCTAGGAATCAAATCTGATCATAACGCTTTCTAAGTAAGTAAAAAAGAAATATTTTAATTTATTCAGAATATTTGTATGCCAACTGCTCCTTAAGAGAAATACAATTTAAAATAGATTTTGTGAAAATGATTAAAATGACAAAATAGGACATTTTAAAATAATTAGAAAATAAAACACACTAAAACTATTGTTAAAAGATCTAGATAAACAAATTTAAGTGTTATTTAAGCAAATAAGTTCAATAATAATAAATAAATGGTAAAATGGAAAAGTCTATCTCAAACTCTACTAAGTTTTTGCCATAGCATATAGGCACCCTCATGGAGATACAAATATATATTCTAGAGATCTGATGTCCTATGGGAGGTTGCACAAAAGTTGCCTATTGGTGATCACAGAGCATTGAGCAGGCTATGTAACAGGTGTGTCACACTTGTGTGGTCAAGGTGGCCCATGTGACATATCACGACTTTTTTTCCACTCCACTAAACAGGGTGTGGACAGCACATGACACATCCAGCCCATGGAACGGAAGTTTGGCACCTCTGCTGTATAAGATAAGGCTGCCATATCAGTTTTTTTATCATATAAAACATATACCCTGTTCTGACCAAGGCTTCCTGAGACAGTAACAATCACACGCTGTTCCCAAAAACCTTGTTTTTATTTCAATGGCTGTGAATTACATGCATTTACAGCCTGTAATGAGTCCCAAACAGTTTATGAATAGTGCAACAGAAGTCTGTCATAGTCTTTCAGGATAAGGCTGATAAGCACCCACCTTTATCTCCCTTGAAATGCTGCTACTGACCAAATTACCTATTAGCTGAACAAGGCCAAATGGAGCACAAAGTCAACACAGAGCTTCAGATTTTAAATTGACCAGAACAAACAAAGTTGCTTCCTGCAAAGGCTCATGTCCCTTTGCTCCTCCTTTATGTCTTATGGGAGGGGCCAATCATNGAGGGGCCAATCATTTCCAAGCCTTACTCCCCTTTTGTCTTAACTGTTCTTGCCTTCTGACAGCTCTGCACAAGTGCGCACTGGGAACAGGCTCCCTCTGTTCCTCTGCCTCACTGATGTCAAGATTCTGGAGGCTCCGGAATCAGCACATAACTCTCAGATGGTCCTGGCCCCATCTCCGTGTTGGACACAGATCCCTTGTCCGAGTCCTCCCCAGACTCCAGTACTGGGTCCATGTTCCTCCCCACTGTCCGACTCTGCAGCCAGCTCTGCAGGCCCCTGGCGGACCACAACACACCCATGCAGAAACTTTGAATTAATTACTGGAAATAGTGAAATTATTTGCATATGGAGGCATCACTCGGTACCTGTGCTCTGTATCCTGAGCCAAATGAAATTTCTTGAATAGCTTGAAGAGTTGCTCCATAAAAAGCATATCATAATAATAAATTTTTGGGATTACATAAGCACATAAATCATGAAAGCCATCTGTCTCCCCTCTAAAGAAAAGGAATTTACTAGCAGAAGTATTTTTTAAAATCTTATCCTTTTCACTAATGCTACTCAACTCACCAACTTCAATGCTGGATCTAGAAAGACTTGCCAACTGCAAACCAGATCTTTAAAGGGGAATGTATTTTAGGTGTTTCTCCTCAGCATAGAAGCTCACTCCCAAATGAGTAAGAACTTTCTCTTCTCTGTATTGGGGTTCAAGCTGGCTCTCCAGTCTTTTATTACCCAGAGTCATTCAGAGACCAGCTGGCAGTATATGCTTTGGATTTGTACAGTAAACTGGAATTTATAAGGAACAAGCCTATTCCTGCTTGCCACTAGAATTACTTATAGTCCAAATATATACATACACACACACACACACACACACATAATAATAACTGGAGACTTACTGTCCATGGATGTCCATGACATCAGTGATGTCAACTCTCTCCCCACTGTCAATGAGAAGATGTAGGGAATCTGTGTTCCCATAGGCAGCTGTAAGAAATAAAATGAGAATATAATGAACAGGATTTCCTGCTTCTTAACAATTGTCGTTTCTTTAAAGATCCAGTGGACGTCCCAAGTCTGTTTTGCAGGAGCAACCAAAAGAAAGAATCCCCGTCCATCTTGAATCGGATTTGGGACTGCCACAAGGGAGGATAGGTAACCAGGGGGATGAAAGTAAAGTGAGAAGGGAGGATAGCCACAACATTATTCTTTCACCAGGGCTCAAGGTCAAGTCACTGGAGTTTGTAGGGGAGTGACTGGATTTGGTGGGAGTTCAGAATGGAGGTGAATTGGAGAGTGTAACTTGACAGTCATCAGTAAGGGAATTGGATACGAAGGGGAAGATGCAGGATTTCAGATTTGGGGTTTCCCAGATGTGCCAATATGACTTCCCCAATAAATTCATACTTGAATAGACTTTGTCTCTGAATGCTGAATTGGGATGGAGAGTTTAGTTGGAACACTGACAATCCCAGAATCTCAACAGGAAATATGACATGCTCATACCAGCAGCATGGAGGGGTGTCCACTTCTTCTTTTTCTCCTTCACAAGAGCAGAAGCACCATGGCTGGTGAGCACCTCCACGCATTCCGTAGAGCCCCTCTCTGTGGCAAGATACAAAGCCGTCCGCCCTTTGTGGTCCCGCACATCCAGGTTCACCAGGGTTTCAGCAAGCGTCTTCAGGGCTTCACAGTGACCATTATAGGCCTGAAAGCACATCAGCAGACAACCCAATTTAGGGAGGTTATAGGTCAAGAGGGATTTAATGTAATGATGCAGACCTACAGTTTAGGTCCACTTTCCTCAATGAAACAAATGTAACATTGGCATTCAAATGGTAATTAAATTTATCCCAAGTGTACCCAATATGGCTTTATAATAAGACTTACAGCTAAGTGCAAAGGGCTGACTGGAATGGTGCTTTCCACATCGTCCAGGCAGTTAAACGACATTTCCAGGAGCTGAAATGAAAAAGTTTGGAATCCAATTCCAATCATACAAATGCTTCAACAAGCTCTTGGAACCCTTGAGATTTATTTACTTAGCGTATGGGAAGAACCTCTGGGAATAGTGACAAGAGAATGTATATCATTTTACCTAGTCTAGGAATTATACAGTAGGTGTTCCCCAAAATGTAATTATTATTAAAATAATATGTATTAAGACAATGATGAGATAGGTTTTTAATTCAGGAGTGAGGTATAAAGCTTCTGACAACAATAAACTTGTTTCTAAGTACCTAAAATTTAATTCCTGATAATGAAAGCATTTTCCCAAGGTTCTTCAGTAGCACATGATATATTATTTTGCAATATTTCTGAAGGCATTTTAACATATAAAACATTACTCTGTAAAAAATAATCGTTGTCTAAGAAAAAATAAATTCAAGTAGTCTTCAACTTGCAACAGTTCATTTAGTGACCAAAGTTACAATGGCATTGAAAAAAGTGATTTATTGCACTTACAACTGTTGCAGATTCCCCACGATTATGTGATCAAAATTCAGATGCTTGGCAATTGACATATATTTATGATGGTTGCAATATCCTGGAGTCATGTAATTACCTTTTGCAATATTCTGACAAGCAAAGATGATGGGGAAGCCAAACTCACTTGTATTACTAACTTAACAACTGCAACGATTAACAAATGTAGCAATAAAGGTTGTAAAATGGAACAATAGCAATAGCACTTAGACTTATATACCACTTTTATAGTGACTTACAGTCCTAAGTGGTTTACAGAGGCAGCTTAATGCCCCCAACAATTTGGGTCCTCATTTTACCGACCTCGGAAGGATGGAAGGCTGAGTCAACTTTGAGCCGAGTGCAATTTGAACTGCCAAATTGCAGGAAGCTGGTAATCAGCAGAAGTAGTGTGCAGTATTGCACTCTAACCACTGTGTCACCAAGGCACTTAGCAAATGTCTTGCTTAGCAACAAGAGTTTTGGGTCCAACTGAGGGCATAAGTCGAGGGCTACTTTATATTTTTCAAATGCCTTAATATACTAACTGCAGGAAGTGTTTTTCCACTGCAAGTAACCACACTGGGACTTGCAAAGGAAGATCTCAGGTGAATCAGATGTCCCTGATGGGGTGGAGACAGCATTGTGGTAACGATCAGCAGCCAGAGGACGAATTCAGGCCCACACTGCTCTTTCCAGATAAAGGAGAGACATGAGATTGCGCAATTGCACTCCAGAATGTTGCAGGAACTAAGGTTTGTGTGGTCAACTCCAATCTAGCTCACAGCTATGATGTAGCCTCTGTGGACACATTTGCACAAGCTTTCTGAAGAATTTTTGGATGTAATTAATTTATAACTAAAGAGAGATTTTCTGAGTAACAAGATAGCAGAATTAAACTTGTGGAGTCAACATTCTTTCTGAACCAAAAAGGGAAAAGAATGGTTTTAAAAATTTAAACCTGGTATAATGGCGTGTCAAATATATAATATGTTGCAAATGTGAATCAATCCAAAGGGAACTTTTATCAGTTTTAATGGACATATTTTAAAAAGTGGCTTAACAAGCATCTTACGAAGTACTAATAATGTTACTAATTTTATAGTGCTGGAAGCAAGTCAAAAGAGAGACCATGTGCGCGCACATACAAATAGTAAAATTAGCAGTATAATAATGAAGGCGCAGAAATGTATGCAGAAGCACATCTAAATATGAAGACAAAGAAGAGCAAATTAAATATATAGCAATGTACACATCTTTCTATTTAAACCACAGATATACTTTATCTGGAAATTGGGAAAAAAGGAGTCTATTCTCCAGAGGTCCAAGTTCCGGACCTAAACCAGCATTAAGATGCTGCTCATTTGGAGGCTAACTGGATTTATTTAGACGGACTCTGGCATGCAATGCATTCCAAAAGCAAAATGCCATAAGCAAATGCAGTAAGGATGTAAAGTCAGCATGTTTTATCTAGGTGAGCCATGCCCTTCCACCAATGCTGTCCTCGCCCCATTGCCAGCTGTGCATCTGAACGGCTGATTGGATGCTGTCCAGCTGTTCCGTGGCCCAGAACAGCAGCTCATCAAACAGCAGCTCATCAACCCTTTGTTACTGCTGCATCAACCAGCTGATCATTGGCCTTTTGCTGGAGCGCTGAAGCCCAGCAGGCCGCTTGCCTCGCGCTGCCCCACCTTCCCCGCTGCACAACTGATCTGCAGACTGCTCTCCGCCGATCAGCTGGTCCTCGACGTTCATTGGCACACTGCTGCAGCCTCCAGCTCCTTCCCTCCCCAAGTATGGCAAATCCCAGGGCTGCAAGGTTTGACATCTGCTTGCATTCTTGGAGATTACTATTTAGCTCATGAAAGTTTATTTAGCCACCCAATTTCTGTATCTCTACATGACTACACTTGTCTCCAATCTGGCCACTTCCCAATGCCCTACAAGAAATCAACCATATAATAATAATCCTCAACTGGGAAAACTATGTCAAATGTCCACAGACGTTTTCTCACTTTTAAAGTCCAATTGTTCAAGCTTTAGTTCAGACTTACCAACTCAAGGTTCTGTCGGTTGCCATAGGCAGCTGCGTAATGGACAGCAGTGTATCCCTGTTTGTCTCGGAGAGAGGGGTCAGCACCATTATCCAGTAAGAACTCTAAACAACTGGAAAAAATATAATTCAATGAACCCAAGCATCAGATGCATATAAAAGCTCTAAAAATTCTGTAGAAATCCAAATTTGGTTATGGTCACTAAATCAGAAAACCCAGTTTACATAAACCACAGTAAAGAAGCTATAGTAGCTCCTTCCATGTAATAAGGAAGCATATAGCTTAACAACAACAACAAAGTAGCTGTAGTAGCTATAGGAAGGTCCCAGGAAAGAAACTTCTGTATTTTCTCTTGTATCACTACGACATCACATATAAAACACAGATGATTTCCTGATTTATAGCAAATTAATACTTGGGCATTTAACAAAAATCCATTCAAGAAAAATTTCAGGTGTGTGTGCGCACACATTGAGCATTTACTGTATGTATGTAAATATATCTGTTTAGGATTGTTTTGTAAACTGAGGCAGGAAAAGCAAAAGAACATTTGAAGAGTTCATTTTCTATCCCAGTTTAACACAAGCTGAAGGCTGAACAATAGGAGTTACTTTAATAGAATCTCGAGAAGATGAATGTTCTCTAAAACATCAACTTTGCTGCATGAAAAGTAGTGTGGAGAAAAGAGATAGCCAAGTTTATTCAATGGACAACAAAGAGAGTTAAGATGAGCTACTCACAAGATGGCCTCCTTCAGTCGTGACTCTTTCAGTGGCTCTTCATCAGTGTCATGGCTGTTTCCTGAATGAGTCTCAGCTCTGCAAGAGCAGAAACCTGGATTAGTTTTGCCAACATACAGCAGACACAGAATGCTGTACATAGCATCCCACTGGTGGACAACTGATTGTCCCAAGAGGCCACATGAGAAACTGGGACTGATGTGGAGGGCCACCACCCTGCCTCTGCCACTGCCTCGCCCTGACAACCCTTCTACTGCACCAATGCCCCACTCCTGCCATAGCAGGCTGGATTACAGCTGCTTGCAGGCTGGATGTGGTTCATGGATCATAAAATACCCAAGCCTATATTATCTTGTAAAACTCTGCAATTTAGAATCTATCAAAAATTATTTTATAATAATTACATATGAGAATTTGTGAAAAGCAATATGTACAAAATCATGGCCACAACAGTTTAATGGATTACTAAACTGCACACTTCACATAGATGAATCTCACCAAAAATTAACAGTCACCCAAATGAGATTAAACTAAATCCCAGGCAATGAGGCAGAAGCTTATCATCGGCTTCTGTCTTCCTTACAATACAGGGAAAAGGCTTATAGACATTAAAGTAATGATTACACTCCAAGAAACACTGTGAGAATCAAAGCTGATCTTTCTTTGAATCAGTGTATCTTAAAAGCGGGAAGCCTAATCACAACAGCCTCAAACTTATATTTTCAAGCAGCAGTAATTTAGAGCTTGTTTTAGACTTTAGTTCTAAACATATGAACAATTCCTTAATTCACAGTATTTCTTATGAAAGGCTTTTGTGCTGAATTGTTTCCCCAATCTTATTTCCAGGTGCCAGGAAACCAAATAAGATAATTCCATGGAAGGATTCTCTGATGAGAAAATTGAAACTAAGTATACCCAGTTAAGGAATACCCTTTTCTTTTATTTTCTTTTCTCCCTACCTCCTGTAAGTGTCTGAAGCAGCAGCATAATGTAAGGGGGTGCAGCCTTTACAGTCAGCTTCATTAATACTGGCTCCGGCAGTGACTAGTGTCACCGTACACTGATAGCTGCCATTGGCGGCTGCATAGTGCAAAGGAGTCCTGGATTAAAAAAGAAAAAGCAGGAAAGGGGGTTTCAGACATATAAGAAGGTTACACCAGTTCACCAACTCAGTGGCAAGTTCACGGAGCATGTAGATTAGAAGACAACAGGACCAGATTGAAGCAGCTACTCAACCAAGTCTTCAAATGAGATATTGAAGGAATGAGAAGTCTGAATCTTCTTCACTGTTTTTAAAACTGCTCCCATACAAAAAAGCACTCACACAATTGTATAGTTCTACTCTCAAAGCAATCTTTAAAGATTGTTCTACGAATGTCATTTTAAACAGATTCAGAATTCAGTCTATGAATCAAGAGGGACTTAAATTCCAGTCCGGCCACCTTTAAAGCAGATGTTGCATCCCAGAACTGCTACCACTGAGTTACATCAGCAAACTAAAAAGGAACACACAATGAAGTATTACCCCAAATTCAACTATTCAACTCCCAAAAGCACAGCATTGAGGGTTGGCCAGGTAGAAAAATACATGCCAGCACCTCGATCTCAGTAGTATTTTAACAGAACCATTTGTACTTCTAAATCCATTACCAAGGAGGCCCAGCACATGGCTATCTTGGACGTTTCTTTCCCACCCAGGATCTCAAAAGACACTGTCTTCTATATTTACCTTCCAAACTTATCTCTCCTCCTCAAGTCAGCTCCGCTGCTCAACAGCAAGTTAAGACATTCAACATTCCTGCAGAGAAGTCAAAGGGTAAAGAAAATATATCTGAATAACTGTTGTGGGGTTTTTTTCCAGATGAAATAACAGGCTGAGAATTTGTCTCAGTCCCAAATGTGGAATGTTAATCCAACAGATGCCCTCCATGCACCAGTCATGTCCAGTCTACAAGGGAAAGGTGGGGATGGAGCAAGATGCCAGCCTCATTTCTTAGTCTTTTACTGCTTGATGCAGTAACAGCAACAGATGGTGTGGCATGGGGAAATCAATCTACCTCTGCAAAAGGCATGCTGTATTAATTAATATGACTCTATGCTAATGAAGATTAGTCTAATATTTGCTTTGATCACAGAGAATTGTCTCTACCTGACTACAGTAGTATTCTAAGAATTGGTTATTTTCCAAGTCTATTTTTCTCCAACTGGACAGAAATGGTCAATCACTACAGGTGCTCTTCTATCATATTATTTTTATTATTATTATATTATTATTTTCTATTATATTATCTCATGATCATAAAATGGGTCACCCATGACTGACTCAATTTTACAACCTTTTTTTGCAGCAATCATTAAGCGAACAAAATGTTTGCTGTGGATTGGTTTTGCAGAAAATGTTGTGAAATTGATAATGTTTCTGTGAGATGCTGCAAACAGCCACAAATGTGAACCAGTGAGTGATCGGCTGAAATGAGGTCATGTGATGGGAGGAGGAGGGCGCAGTGGCCAGAACTTTGAAACTGGGTGGTAAATACCCCCAGGGAGTTTCATCATAACTTTGAATGGTGGCTAAGTGACCTGTCATTAAGTCAAAGACTACCTGTCATTTAACCGTTCTTTCTCTTAATCTAAAGGTAGTAAGATTGGGAATCTTTCTTTCAAGAGTTATCCCAAGGAATGTCTTGCCACATTAAGAGTAAATTAATTGCTCACCCTCCGGAAGCAGCAGCATGGAGGCAGGTCCTCCCGAGGTTATCTGGCGTATTGATATCAAAGCCTGCAGACAGCACATGCTCGTTGCTGAGTGAGGAGACAATGCTGTACAACTGACCTGAGAATCAGAAGAAAGTGAGGGGAGATTGGGAAATGGGATTAATTTACCAAGACTCTGCTGCAGATACCACAGAAATTATGATTCTGGAATTAACTTAACTGAAATTATCAACCAAAATATTCTATATAGAGGAAAGTCACACTTCATACGTACATATTATGCTAGTCCCTTTGGGGATAAAAAATGTAACGGAAAACATAGAAAGGCATAGTCAGATAAAAATTAAAATAAAATGTAGGAGATAGGAAAAGGAAATACATATAAACGATCTAATTTCTACCAACCCTTTTTCCGATCTTTCTCCATAACTTCCTATCCTTGTAAATCATTCTCACTTTCCCTTTGTAGGCTACTTCATATATTGCTTTGTGTTCTTTAAACCTTCCACCTCTTTTTATGATGCTCATCAACTCCATCCAACCAGAATTTTTTCCCTCTTCCTTGTCCTCTCAATATATTTCTGTTTTTTTTTAATTCAATCCTCATTTATTTTCTCCACATAACCAAATCACTTTAACCTATTTCTTTTAGCACTGATTAAAATCAACACAATCTTTCTTTAAGGCTACTTGTTTTTTACCCCAAGGATTACATTTGGCCTTTAAATGATAAATGAGATGCTGGATGGAAAAAATATCAGGCTAGGATAAAAAAGTGAATGTTATTTAATGCCTATTTATACTTAATTTTAATTATTAATTTTAATAAATGCAGTTAACTATGGATTTACTGATTTATCCCTTCCATCATACTAAACGCTATAAATTTGGATGCAATTTTGACTAGGGGTTTTGCTAGTCATTTGCCAGGGTCCCTGTGGCAGCCTGGAAAACACAACCTTACACCTTGAATTTAGATTCTTGCTAAAAATGCTTCACATTTGCCAACTACTAGGTATGTATGTTCAATGTCCAATGTGTTCAAGACAATTCCTCTATTTTTTTAAGCATTCACACAGTTGCCTTGCTCTGAATTCAGCCACATTACAAAAACAACCATCTCCTTATGAACCAAAACTCCCCTCCCCCAGTCCAATAGAAAACTTACCTGAGGAAAGTAGCTTACGACAACAGTCTGAGAATCCAAAGAGAACAGCTAAGTGCAGAGGGAACATGTCATGGATCCCACGCCTGAAAGAATAAAAGATCAGAACACAATAGTATACAAGGCCAAGGCTGCAAACAGAGCAGGAACAAAGTGATCTCCACCCCCACATGGGCACACTGACTTCATTTAGAGCCGTGGTGGCGTAGTGCTTAAGAGTGCAGTATTATAGGCTAATTCTGCCAGATGTCAGCAGTTTGACCCTGATTGGCTCAAGGTTGACTCAGCTCTCCATCTTTCCAATGTTGGTAAAATGAGGACCCAGATTGAGGGCAATATGCTGACTCTGTAAACTGCTTAGAGAGCACTATGAAACAGTATATAAGTCTAAGTGCTATTGCTATTTATACCTTGCAAACCATAAATTCCAAACTACCATCATCCCAAACTATGTGGTAGTATATTCTATTGTCAGTTGGTCACTGCCCTACTATAGAGTCCAATAATGACACATTTCATCCTGGTTGTGGCTAACTAGCAGAGTACACATTTGGCTGAACGTTACTTTAAGCCAATGTAAGTGTAGTTTATTCTGCCCTGACGATTCTAATTGGTTAGGAGGGAAACAAGTCAGAATTCTAGATCTATGACCCTAACATTAATTCAGATAAGAAATATGCCCTCACCTTGCAGTGTCAGCACCATTCGTCATCAAAGTACTAATTAGCAGCTCGTGGCCATATCTAGCAGCAACGTGGAGGGGGGTATTGCCATATTTGTCAGCGCAGTCAATCTCACTGCCTGAGAAACAAACAGATTGCATCAATCTTTTTTTTTTCAATTCACTCAGAGGCAACAGGCATCTCCACTTTAGCCATCAGCAAATCAGAATGTACCACATAGAACAGGGATAGGCAATTAGTTTTTACATGGGGCTACTTAAAAAACTGGATCCGTTGTGAGGGGCTACCGTCCCGTTGCTGTCCCTGACCCACCGCCCTGCCCTCGGTGCTACCAACTCCTCAACCCGCCCCCCCCTTACCACGGGCTGAACTGGATTGGACCACCCATGTGCCAGATGTGGTGCACAGGCCATAATACGCCCAGGTCTGATACAAAACTTCTGACTGGATCATAAGAGTTGGAAGTGATCACAGAAGTCACCCTAATCCAGCCCCCTATTCAGTGCAGGATCCACTAAGGTTGAACATTTAATAACTTTAGATGCATGTCCCTTTGTGCCTAATTTTCAGAACAATAAAGACAAATTAATTTGGAGGAAATTGAAGTTGCTGTAATTCAAAATGACAAAAAAAAATACTGAAAGTAACAGATACATTTGAATACCTGCCAGGAATGGTAACTTTTTTAAGGCAATGAGTGTCAAGAAATAAATTGAAATCTTGGATAGGATCCCCAAAACTTAAAATGATCTGGCAGTCTTGTAAGATCTCAGCCTGAGAAAACAATTACTGTAAAATATTAGGGTGGTTGCCTTAACAGGAAATAGCTGACAACTTACCATTTTGAATGAGAATCTGAGAGCGTGTAAACCGTCCATGAATGGCAGCCATGTGCAAAGGACTCTTCCCTTCTTTACTCTGCAAATATCAAAGCTAGTCAGCCAACAAGAAGGTCTATTTCTTTTTAATCCTACACTGCTGTCCCCAAGAAGCTTAAGGCATTTTCATTTTCCTCACAGCCCTATTTATTCAATGCAGCACATCTGGCCATACCTGAAAGTTCACATCAGCTCCATTATTGACAAGAAGTTCCAGGCACAGGGCTCCGTTGGTGGAGACGGCAGCAAAGTGCAGGGGGGTAAAGCCCTTTTCATTGGGCTGATTGACATTGGCGCCATAGTTAACCAGTTCATTCGCCACGGCATCCTGGCCCATGTAACAGGCAATGTGAAGTGCAGTGTTGCCAAAGGAATTTGGTTCATCAATCTGTAAGAATAACACGGAAAGGTAGCATTTGAATAGGGTACAGGGTTTGGCCAAAGGTAGCACTTGTGTTGCGCACAGGATCTCGCCAAAAAGTGGAAAAAGTTCATATGTGTTGCTGTCTGACAGCCCAACTAGTTGTACTCAAGCTTGTCTCTTCTCCAAGAAATCTTAACAGACTGTTCATCTGTTGGAAGGGACCTAGTAGGTCATCTAGTCCAACCCCTCACCCAAGCAGAAAACCATACACCATTTCTGACAGATGGCAGTCTAGTCTCTTCTTGAAAGCTTCCGGTGATGAAGCTTAACTTCCGAGGGCAAGTTGTTCCATTGGTTGGTTGTTCTCACCATCAGAAAGTTTCTCCTTATTTGGACAGACCCATAGAAGAATAAGTACCCGCCTGGATGAACACAAAAATGCAGTAAAAAAGCTAGATCACACTTCCTCACTAGTCCAACACATGAAAGCCACAGGTCACAACATCAACTTCAATGGCACTAAAACCCTGCCACTATAGAAAACCCAGCCACAGAATCATCAGAGAAGCCATAGAGATTGAAAAAAGCCTGAAAGCATGAATAGAAGAGATGATTCCACCAGACTGTCAATTATTTGGAAGCCTGTACTCACGAACAAAAAAATCTCCACACCACAAGCCAGGCAAACACCTGGCACAAACAGATTCCCCCTGATACCTCCAGCTCAAACACACCCAACTAGGCACCCAGATGAAACCTGGCTCCTAATAGATAACAGCCGTCCTTTCACGCAACCAAGCTGCACTGAAAGCCTCCCAATACAGGAACACAGTGTTGCCAGCCAATCAAAGCCACAAAACAGACAGAAGAACCAGAAACACCAATCAAACAAACTCGAAGACAATAAACACAGACCAAGACTCCCAACCAATCAGGATATAGAAAAAAACCATCCTGGGCAACAGTAGGGTAGCCTCAAATTTAAAACTAACAGCTGTGATAGCCTGACCCACAAACAGACTCCCCTGATACCTCCAGCTCAAAACACACTCAACCAGGCACCCAGATGAAACCTAGCTTCCTAACAAATGATAGCCGTCCTTTTACTTGGAGCCAAGCTGCACTAAAGCCTCCAATACAGGAACACAATATGTCAGCCATCAAGACGCAAAAAAAGCCACAAAATAGACAGAAGATATGAGAAACAGTAACCAAGCAGAACACAGCAAACTCGAAGACCAATAAACACAGACCAAGACTCCCAACAAATCAGGATGAAGAAAAAACCATTCTGGCACAAGCGGAACTAGCCCAAATTTAAAAACTGAAACGCTGTGAATGTCTGACTCACAGACGAACACAATACAGAAGCCTGATGATGGCAGATGAGATTCTGCCGAAATGTTGCTACAACTTTAAAAGACGTGGGATAATACCCAAAGGAAGCTGAACAGCATATGTATGTATGTATGTTGTGTGTGTGTGTGTGGTGTGTGTGTGGTGTGTATTATGTAGATGTGTGATCCTACTTTGATATAAACAGTCCCATTCAAGACAAAAATTGATTTCCCCCATAACTGAAAAATCAGAGCCCCAGGTGCTTTTATGGCTCACTCAGGAATTCTGGGAGTTGAAGTCCATAAGTGATAAAAGAGCCAAGTTTCCTTATCCCTGAGCTAGGCTATCTTATCTTGGCAATAAGCCAAATAACTATTTTTTAAAGAAATAAAATATTAAAAGTTATGCCTGAGATTAAATTACAGAACTATTCAGATCGTGATTTACAAGAAAATACAATGGTCCAGACACAGCACAAGAGGACTCAGCTGCAAAATGAGAGCTCATTATTCAAGCAAAGGCAAGAGATGTTTCATAGCATTCCTTTTTTTATTTTATTCTTATTACAAGGGAATCCTAAAGAAAAAAAAATCTTCTTGAACATAGTCTGAAGAATGAATAGATGCTATTACCCTTAATTATCTAACTTACATTAAGTCATACAGAGATCAAGACTTAGCACAATTTCCTGGCTACCATGTCTCTCATATAATAAGTCCGGGTCTTATTTTTTTTTGAACCCCGAAAAAATGGCTAGGCCGTCTTTTTGGGGGTGACTTAATTCCCCCCACTTGCATCTTCGGGTGGGCGGGCGGCGACGGCTTGGATATTGACTTCAGCGTTGGTGGGGCACTTCGTTTCGGGGCCAATGCAGGCAGCACCATATCTGGGTATGCAACAAAAGTACTTCCTAATGGCAAGCCCCCCCACCATGCCCTGCCATTTCGCATGTTTTAATATAGTCCTTAATTTGGGGGGAGGGGCTTAATTTCATTTCATGCCTGTAAAACATACTGGGACTTCCTTTTGGGGGAGGCCGTATTGTTGGAGGAACAGGGTAGATATATTATCTATTTCTATGGAAATAGCAAGGCCCTTAACTTCCTGGAATTCTCCAGTTTTTGTGGGATTCAAAAATAATAATTCAGAGGCTGCTCTTCATGAGTGGTTTTTTAGTTCTCATTGTCACTTTCTCCCAGAGTGTGCTTGTCAAAAAGATATTCTGCCATTTCAGATTTTGGTGCTCCCATCTTGCGTCAGCCAGATCTTTGATGGATTTAACTCTTGTTTTCAGTTATTGCCCAATTTCCCCCTTGATTTTAAAAGAATCAAGTTTTTTTTTTTATCTCCATCAGAAGGAGGAACTGGATAAAGTGACTCTCTATATAATCAAGAACCATTAATAACTAATGGCTAAGCCCACAACCTACCATGTTTCCCCAAAACTAAGACCCAGACATATATTTTTAGGACTCCAAAATCAACACTAGGGCTTATTTTGGGGGAAACACGATTTCAGGGTGATCAGCTTGACTGGATGCCCCATCTTCCCAGAGCGCACAAAAGGGGTGGCAAGCAGGAACTGATGGTATCAGGCAAGAGTTGCAGCCCACCAGTCCCTTGGTTGGTGTACTCTGGGGCCACGCAACCCACACAGTGCAGGTGAGTTGATTCTCTATCCAACCAGCAGACGGAGGCAAAGGTGTGGGGGAAAGAGAGGTGATCCGGACATGCTGCACAGGCCATGGGAAAACCAAGAGTTAGTGGGCTGGAGCAGGTGGCTGGCTGCAGGAGGCTCGTCTTCGCACAGTGGCACCAGCAATATATGGAGACAGAGGCATGGGGTGAAAGGCAGGCAATCCCAACAAGACATATGGGTCACAGGCAAGCTGAGAAACAAAAAGACAAGCCTCTGTGCAGCCACCCACTCTGGCCCACCAAGTCTCAGCTGTCCCGCAGTACATCTGGATCGCCTGCCTCACCCCCGCACCTCTGCCCCATCTGCTCCTGGTGATGCCACATCGCTTGCTGTCTCCTGTGCTCACCACCCCCACCCCCTCTACTAGGGCTTATTTTTATTTATATGTATTATTTAGGCTCATGCTTAAAAATGAGGCTAGGTCTTACTTTCAGAGTAGGTCTTATTTTGGGGGGACGCAGTACATTCTCCACAATGGCACTAAAAAACTGTCTTAATCTTCAAGCTTCGGTTAACGTTTGGTGCACTTTGCTTAGAATCAAGTAAAATCCAGTTCTAAGGTAATTCCACTGAATTCATGAGGTCTTGCTTCAAAGTTATATATAGAATTATATTTTAAAACTCCCTTGATTTGCATTACTGTATCTGGAAAGCTATAATACTTATAAAATCTGTATATTGCATCTTAACTTAGATTAATTTGCTCATGGTAGCTACTCTCCATTTTTAAACAATATGGGTAGCTCTGGGGTTAAAACGACATTTGGGATTGGAAATTGCTACTGCTAAGAGATGCATTTGTAAAGCACATCACATGACCCTGTCACGTAGTGACAGAGTCTGGGTTGCAATAGTTCAGCAAGGAGTTCATGTGACTACAATTTCCAACTTCCTGCCACCTTTCTTATTGACTTTGTTCATGGAAGGCTAGCAGGGAACACCAGAAATTATGCTCACATGATTACAGGGACAGCATGACAACCAGAATTCCCAAAACACATTACAAGTTCCCCTGATTCAGCATGACTGCAAGTCACCAAATGAGCTGCAGTTACTACAGCTCATTCAGAGTACCTGTTACTTAAAACAAGCAGCATACAAAATTGATTCAGGAGCTTAATATAAACACACGTGTAACATTACAGTAAGCCTAATTTGCCAGAAATGATATGCATGCACATCTGAAGGGAACAAGCTTGAAAAGAGGATAGGCACAGTACAGAGCAACCCAACATGAATGAAAAAATGGTACTATCATCACACTTGCCTCAACTCCAAGCCTTAACAGATGTTTCACAACTTCAATCTGGCCGCTGGCTGCTGCAGTATGCAGCAGTGTGTAACCCTTTTTGTCTTTGCACGTGATGTCAGCTCCACGGGCTACCAGTAGCTTCAGGACTTCCAAATGCCCTAAGAAAAAATAATGCAAAAGACTGAAACTATTCAAATGCTTCCACACTATAGCAAATGGGCTTACAGTATTCTAGACAAGAAAAGAGTCTGAAAAGATGACTCAAATCTTATGAATAAACTATCATATAACGTTTTTGCAAGATTCGGGAGTTTATTTTATCATGAAAGATTCTAGTTAATAACGATTTTTCCCCATTCATTTTAGTATGTGGAGCATGATACAGGATGCAAGAGAAGCAAGGTTCAAATTTTGAATGTCAAGTACATTATTATAAAATTATTCAAGCACTACAGAATAGGAGACCATGAGTAACATGCAGGCTTGTAAATTCTCTCTACCCCACCCTCCGATAAGATTCTGCTTTAGCATGAATTCCTGCTATCCTATTAATCACAGTGCAACATTAAATGAGGATCAATATTACTTGGGGTTAAAACCTAATTAATTTTAATGGCAACGATATTCAAATTATTTAATTGATGGAAGAGTCAGATTCTCCCAAGAGTAGCAATATATTTTCCAGCAGCCCAATAACTCTCTTTTGACCAAGAGAAGAATTTAAGCATCATTAGCTTTCTGGAAACAACATTTCACTATGGTCTAACTTTAGCATCCTGCATTTAATATGTTTATAGCATTCATATTTCACCTTCTTTTGATTTACTCCACATAAAAGATATTGGTTAGTTTCAAATTTCTCTGATTTTTTTTTTATAGTTCTGGTATTTTGTTTTAAAAGTTGTGTGTGTGTGGTGTATGTGTGTGTACATATGTGTGTATGAGGAAATGCTTATTAAGAGTTTAATGTTACTTTGGGGAAGAATGTGTAGCCTCATTGCTGACGGACCTTAGATGGCGACTCTCTGCGGCTATGGTCTGTGCTCTTTCGTTGGAGAGCCCCGATCATTATGATTAGAGACTGAGGCTGCTTTGGAGGGGCGGTGGAGTAAGGGGAAGCCGCAAGCCAGGTTGAGGGGAGCTGCATCTCCCCTCCTGGGCTTGGTCTTTTTCCCCTGAAGACAATTGTAGCGGCGTGGTTTAAAAATGGCGCACCTCGAAGAGGAGGACTCAGCTGGATTAAGCTTGTGCAGGAGGGAAGAAAGAGTGGATAACATCTAAACAGGGACAACTGGGAAGTACACAAACAAGTACCCTGGGATTAAGTAACTATGGTTTTATCAGAAAAGCAAGGATGGCAAGCGAAATTACAAGGCAGGAAAAAAAATAAGAAAATATTTTTGACAGCTAAGCAGGCTTCAAACCGGGAAAGGAAGAAGCTAGAACTAAATTATTTAACACTAAATTGGACTAAAATATTTTGGCACGCAAACAGGCATGAATAAAGCTGGATTAAAAATTGTCAAAAAAATATAATAATATAAGTTTAACAAATTGGGACTGACTGGTGCTGGAATATTGAGGTTGAAAAAACCCTAAATAAAAAATATAGGGGAAAAAAGTGAAAGACTTTGTATAATGGAGAATGCCACCTTTCTGACAAATTGAGCTCCAACAAGGGATAAGCATCCATGTTTTCTGAATGAACTTGTGTGGATATAACGTTAAAGAAATATTGACAACAAAGTAAGAATGCTTAAGAAAGTGAAAGCAGAACGCAGAAATAAAGAAAATAGCAAGGGAAGAGCTGACTGTGGGATATTGAATTGATTGTTTTTGTATGACCCTGGGCTGGAATAATTGAGAAACTTTTAGAAGATTGAAACAAGAAGGAAAGTAAAGTGGGTTTTTTTGTGGACTTTAATGATCATAAAAAATACAAGAGTGTGTAATGATGATATCTCTTCAGGAATTAAAAATGGAACTTTAAAATATTGAGAGATATTTTTACAAAGAAAGAGGTGAATCACTTTGGTCTGTGTTAGAAAAAAATGGAAATGGCTATTGAAAGAACTAGAAGAAAGAGCTTCAAGAGGAGGAGGAGTCAATTCAAGGAGAAGACATTTTAAATTAGACAATTACACAAGGATGCACTACAAAGAAAGTGTGGGAAAAAGGAAAGTTATAAAAAGTTGACGATTTTAAGACAGGCAATCAAAAGGGGGAATACCTGTGAAGTCAGGAAAGGCAGAAAGACCGCAGCAGAAAAGGGGAAAGGAAATTATTAAGAAAAGAGAGGATACTAAACTGGAATGAGAAAAGATATGGGGAAAGAGGAGGAGGAGAAGCAGTCAGAAACTGGTGGCTATGAAATAAAGAAATATGGAAATAGTAAAATGTTGAAAAGAAATTGTTTTTTCAGAGATAATGGTTAGATGAATTAAAAAGGGGAATGCTAGCAGGGTGACAAGGGGTAAATAGAATATTTCTGTAATTTAAAATATATTAGAAAATAGGGTAATATAGATAACTGATAACTCTTATTAAAAATTAAGGTGAGATATCATCTGGCGGAACCAAATGAAAAGATGTTAATGATTATTATTGTAACTTCTTAAAAAATAATGGTTTAGTTGGGAATCAAATGAGGGAAATAAAAGTATATTTTGAATCATTGAGATGTACACTCAAAGCAGTAAAGCGGGGAAACCTATACTTGGTTTTTTTTTTCTTTAGTGTTAAAATTTGTATTAATTTAGATTTAAAAAAAAAATGTGTAATGGAAAGGGAGTTATGACAGACTAGAAGAACCACTAAAATAATAAGTTAATGTAGACTATTAAATAGCAAGGAGAGACGTTGGTAAACCTTTATTATCATTATTATATATTATATTATTTGGCAAACACATATTGTTTTATCTTTATTTTTAAAATAAATATTAAGGATTATATTTGAAAATAATTGAAAAATGAAAAACAAAGATGTTTTCGATTGAGAGTAATGAAAGAGGCGAGATTAATGTGCTTGTTCTCTCCTTACTAAAATTTGGATGGAAAAGGTAATAATAGAATTAAGTATGCTCATATATGAATGTATAGTATTGCTGTCATAATTTGTAATGTAAAGAAAGGTGATGACCCAGAAATATGTTGTCCACTAAAAAAAGATTTTTGTTTTTAATGTGAAAAACTGAATAAAATTTGTTTTAAAAAAAGAGTTTAATGTTACTTTGCACAAAGTCAGTATAGCTACTCCCACTCAGACTGAGTAACTAGAAAATGTAGTTTTCTCAAAGGTCAAGTGGATTAATTTAGCTCCAGTCCACTGCATTCATCATGTAAATTAGATTTTGTCTGTTATACAAAGTACACACATCTGTTACAGTCTTCATTACTATTTTCTTGCTTTCTGACCATCAATTCCATCCAACCAAATACTGGTAGCTGAGAGTTCAAAAAGGTGTCATGATCAAAGGTTTGTAAATGTAATATTTAAAAAGTATGTTGATTTACTTTGTCTTAGATTGTGACCTGAAAAACCTAGTTTTCTGTTCAAAACTCAGAAGCTATTGACAACCTCATAAATGCCCAGCTGAAAACAGAATGTTCTTGTTTAAAGAATATTTTTAAATAATACACTTCATTGTGTACCCAGCTTATTCATACGCTGGGTTTAAACATTTTTCTACTGACCTCCAAATTGCATTAATGCATTTTTAGTAGCCAAAGCTGTGTGTAAGATAACTAGATCATAAAAGGTGAATATTTTCTTAAAAAGTATAGCATGTATATAGCATATATATGTCAGATATGGAGAACCATCATATATTTTCTATTAGGGATGTCTCTATAGTCCCAACTAGAAAACAACGTAGAAGTAAATAAAGCAAAATTCTAGAAGAATGACATGGGACATAAAGTGTGAAAACATTAAGTAACACAAATTTCTGCACATTTGTGGAAACTGCCTTTGGGAAAATGTTTTGCTTCCCTGAAATATAAAAAGAGATTACTGGGGAGTTAATGGATCCAAATAGCAGTTTAACAGCTGCTAATGTTATCTTAATGCCTTTGTGTATAATTAAATTCCATCGAACTGGAGGGGATTATACAATTCATTACTGATTGCAGACTGAATGTGGCAAGAGTAATGAAATCAACAGGTGATAGGAATTAAAAGATAAGGTAAGGTAAGCAGCAGATCTAATAACAGCTGCCCCTTGCCTGTTAGTGTGACATTCTACACTTTGCTGAAGATGAAACAAATTCCTCTGAGCAAGATAATTCTGTATCTAGTGCCAGATACAAAGTGGCAGGCAGTCATAGTTAAGGGCCTGTCACATTGGCCGACGGATGCAAAACATTTGTAAAAAGGACACAGCAGACGAGAAAATGTTCCATC
>BHFT01029325.1:0-101150 GCA_004320025.1 Laticauda laticaudata
ATGGTTGGAAAGCAACGAAAAGGGGAACACAGGAAGAGGGAAATGGACGGTAGAGAGACAAGCGCGGTAAAAAGGGGGGAGAAAAGAAGAAAGGAAGAAGGAAGGGAAGAGAAGTTACAAAGGTTTGGAGCAAGATGTAAAAGAAAACAGGACTGATTCAGAAGATAATGGGGGAAAATTAAACAAAAAAAGGATCTGTAAAGGGACATAAAGCCCATGTCACACTGACAACGGATGGAAGAGGATGTAAAATGGAGAAACACTTGCCATTCCATTGCCGTGAACGCGATGCATCCGTTCTGTACTCACTGGCGGGTCCGTTTTTTTCTTCCTCTCTACCGTCCGCATCCGTTCAAATGAGGTTCCATCTGCTCAAAAAGTTTTGAGCGCTTCAAAACTTTTTGAGCGCGAAAATGTATCCAAAATGCGTCCTTTCTGCATACACTACGCATACGGGGAACAATCCATTCTGCATCCGTCATCATCCGTTTACGTGCGCCTACATCCGCTAGCATCCGCTGCCATCCGCCCAACAACTTCAAATCTGCTCCAGCGGAAAACGGACACAGGAGGAGCGAAATGGACACGGAATGCGACGTGCAGCGTTAGATAGCCACGGACGGAGAAAGATCGAAGCGGATGCAGCTCGCAAAGAAAGAAAAGCATAAAACGGAAAAAACGTTCGCAGAGGGACCTATCTCGGATTATTAAGGATGCTCTAGAGGAGCAGAAGGACACTAGTGGCAAAAAACCTATGTTGCCTATTAACAAGGGGTGGCAACTCACCTGATCTCACTTTTAGACCAGCAGCCCTGCTGTGCAGACCTCTGCAGCCTTTGCTCTGCTCTGCTCTTCCAACAGCATCAGTTGCCTCCACCATGGATCATCACACATTCCTTTTGTTAAGCCACCATCGTTCTGCAAACAGTGCGAAGCCCATTACAGGCTCTTTCAACTTTCTACACCGGAAGAAAGGAGGGAGACCAAGAAAGCGTCTAGGTCGAAGATGGATCCGTGAGAGAGCAGAGTAAACTGGGACTGTACAACAAGCTGATGGTGCGAGGCTGACGAACGAAGACACTTCGTGGCATCCAGAACTTTCATGGGATGCCTCCAGCCATGTTTGACGAAGTTGTGACAGCTGAGCCCAGGTTGACCAATCAGAACACCAACTCTGGCCCAGCCTGGACCCTGGGCTTCAAGGTGGGCAACTGACTCTGCCGCCCACCGGCCTTCAGGCGACCCACCTACAGGAGCAATACAAGTACCAGCTGGAGGGTGCCACACACACACCATATTCAGCTCATTGTGGTCAGAGAAGGTCTCTCCATGCTTGGTGCACGATCCCACACATTCGTCACACAAGTCTCTGAGAGCTCCTACCCAGATGATGTGCCCCTACCACTAAGTATGCGCTGAATAGAAAAGTTGCCAGCAAGTATAGTGGGTATTCAGTATCGTGGAACTTCCCCCACATCACACTTGGGAAGCCATGAGCATGCAAAGCACCTATGGCGTCCGTAGTCAAGCGCTTCATGCCAACGTTCTGAGCGGCACTCCACTCTTATTTCAAGGCCTACAAGGTGTCTTCTTCAGCAGTCTATTCCTGTGACTTCGGCCCCGTCACAACGTCATGGGTCGATTGCCTGACTATCAAGGCTTCTCCTTATGTACGATCCTCTCTCAGGCAACGGTCAGCTTCGATAAGCTCTCGCCGTGTGACGGTGAGTATAGCCTCAGTGGGATTCTCGGTGTATCCCAGATCCAGAACCCCTGCCCAACGACTACTAACGACATATGATGGCCCCTACTTCATCGTTGGGGGATGACGCCTTCTCCCTCAGACATACCTCATGAAGAGCCCTCACTTCCAGACTCCTCATCCATGAAGAGAGGATCCTTCAATCTACAGTGCTGTCCAGGGCAAGGCGGGTGGTGGAGAACGCCTTTGCATTCCTGGCCAACAGGTTTCAGGGCATTTCTCCCACCATGCAGCATCGGCCCAGAGGACCGTGAGGAAGGATCGTGGAAGCTTCACGAATCTCAATGCGCACCCGCTACCCCATGTGTGTGCAGAACAGGCTCGTGGACCTCCAACAAGGCAATGGGGACATGGAGCCTGGGGAAATGTGAGGCAGGGCTAAAACCTGATAGACACTGTGGATGTGCTAAGGCCCGCAACAAGAGCTTCACGTGAAGGGAAGAAAGCAAGCGGCAACTCTCTGAGACCTGGTTGCTAACTTCCCCGGCTGGAGCAGTGGAGTGGCAAGACAGGGATGATAGATGATTAATGGATGCTCCTTCAGCCTGTCTCACACACTGATGAGATTGGGCCATGTATGTTGGGTGGCCTACAATGAACAGGGCATTTAATAAAGAGTTGTGTTTTATGTTGACATGTGTGGATGAATGATTACATTACTATTGACAATAAAGGGCCAGAGGTGTGGCACCTGGGAGCGGTGGACCATACAGTCCACAATGCTTGCACTGGAGGTTTATCTATCCCACAGCTACTACCCATCCCAAAGGTATCCCTGCCCATCCCACTGCTATCTTAACCCATCCCACAAGCATCAAAGGCTAAACCATTTCTAAAGAGTTTCCACCAAGACTTTATTGACAAAATAAATGAAGCAAGTGTGTGAAGCAAAGATAAACTTTATTAATAACAAGCTGTAAGAAAAAATGACCAAGTCAAGTGTCCAAAGCAAAAAATAAAGTCAACAGGTAGCCACCCAGGCTCTGGCACTCTTCTCAGTCAGTCTGAGGCATTTCCATCGTCCTCAGGAGTGAAGGTCCAGGTGTGTGAGGTGGGCTGCTGCTGAGTGGCTGGGGTCCTGAGGCGCCACTGGGTGCTGCCAAGAGGACAACAGGGGACAGTGTGTTGAGGAAGCTTCAGACAGCTGCTCAGCCCCATGATGTTGAGAGCCCCTTCCTCCATGACATGGGGTGTTCAGCCCCAATACCGATGACAGAGTTCTTGAGGCTGGCTTGGCTGGTGGGGTGGAGGAAGGAGCAGTGTTAAGTGGGACTGTCTGGTGCAGCTGGGGTGAGGACTGGGTCGGTGGCATCGGTGGCGTGGGTGGCATCGGGTGGCGTAGCTGCATTGGTGGCGTGAGTGGCATCGGTGGCATCAGGTGAACCGGTGGCAAAGGTGGCATCCGAGTACCTGAGCCTGGACTGGAAGGGCTGCCTGTGTTGCTGGAGCTCTGGTAGCTGTAGCCTTGGTAGGTGAGGGCTGGTGGAAAGCCTTGGAGGGCAGTGACATCACCTGGGGTGGAGGAGCAGGCCTGGACTGGTTGGGAGCAGAGTTCAGCTTGGTCTGGATGTTGTGAGAAGATCAGTGATCCTGTCCTTCACACCTGGTACTGGGGTTCCGACATGTTCATGAGGTCTGGTTGACGTAGGTGAGGAAGGGCTTGCAATCGGAGGTTGGGCGTCGGTCTTGTACCAGCTGAGAGAGGAGATCTATGCTGCTTCTTGATGGTGTCTCTTATCTCCAGCAGACAGTGTGGCTCTGCCCCTCCTGTCCGGCTTTCTGCCTCTCTGTGGAGGTGGAGCTGGGGTGGATGAGGTTGGCCTGTTGGTGGAAGTGGCGTTCTCCTTCTTCCACTGCGTCAGGGGTTCCTCCGCAGCGCCCCACGGTATCACAGGGTCGGGCGGTTTCTCCGCACTGGACGCTCCACAGAACCTGTCTGGACACAGGAGCTGACTCTCTGCCAAGAGGACTGGCTCTCAGCAGGCTGCCTGAGAGAGAGGTAGTACAGAGGGAGCTGCCCTTGGTGGCAGATCTCACCTCCTAGGAAGCTGCACCTGGCATCACGTAGGTCTCTCTGTCTGTCAGCTTAACCGTGGCTGGCCAGATTTCTTGAGGTGCAGCTTCCCGTACAGGTGTGCATGTGCTTCCACAAACCGAGGAGCACCTCCGAAGTGTAGCCCAGGCTCTCCGCCTTCTCTCTCCAAGCAGCCTGCTTCCTTTTGGTGTCTCGGTAGAGCCTGTGTCCCTTCCGCCAGAGATATTCATTCTCCCTGAGCCATTCAAGCACCCCTCCTCATGTTCCTCTTCTTGGTGTATTGCCCTCTCCCGTTCAGCGTCTGCCTCTTCCTCCTCTGACAGGCCATCTGGGCCTCATCAGAGGGGCTTTGAGGTTGTTGGGCTGCTCCTCCACACCACCACCAGCAGCAGCAGCAACAACAAGAACAGTAGCAGGACCAGCAGCACCAGCAGCACCAGCAGGACCAGGAGCAGGACCAGGATCATGAGCAGGACCAGGAGAACGAGCAGGACAGGCCACCAGCAGGACCAGGACCACCAGGCAGGACCAGCAGGACCAGGAGCAGCGCCAGCAAAGTAAGCACCAAGCAGAAGCACCACCGCCAGGAGCAGTGCAGCAGAGTAAGCACCAGCAGAAGCACCAAGCACCAGGAGCAGTGGCCAGTAGGTAAGCACCAGCAGAAGCACCACCACCAGAAGCAGCATCAGCAGAGTAAGCACCAGCAGAAGCACCACCGCCATAAGCAGCATCAGCAGAGTAAGCACCAGCAGAAGCACACCGCCATAAGCAGCACAGCAGAAGCACCACCGCCATAAGCAGCATCAGCAGAAGCACCACCGCCATAAGCAGCATCAGCAGAAGCACACCTCCAGAAGCAGCATCAGCAGAGCCAGAAGAGCAACCGGGCAGCAGAAGCTCAGCAGAAGCAGAGTGAGGGCCAGGGGGTGGAGGGCTGGCCCTGTCCCTCTTGCAGGCTGGCAGCAGATGGCAGAGGCTTCTTTTCTTCCCCATGGTTGTGGGGTTGCTGGGTGGCTGGCAGACTGGCAGGCTGCAAGCTGTGTCTGGAAGCAGGTCTTTCCTCTGAATTGGTGACTTGCTTCGAGTGCTTCTTTTTATATCCGGGGGCTGACGCAATGCATCCTCCCCGCGCATGCGCAGTGAACGCTAGGCATCGCGCTTCATGCTCGGCATCCGTTCTGCATCCACTGTATCCGTTCCGCGTCGCTTTGCTCTGCTCCCCTGGAAGCCTGCAGATGTGCCATCCGCTCCCATCCATAGGCTTCCATGGAGCATCCGCTTTCCATCCGCCCTACGTCCTCCCCCCATCCGTTCCTTTCCGTTGTTGTCCGCTCTGCTTATGCAAATTCGGGGCACTTTTCAGAGGCGGATAACAACAGATGGAACATTTTTTCTCGTCCGCTGTGTCCTTTTTAAAATGTTTGCATCCGTCGGCCAGTGTGACAGGGCTTAAGATTGTATTGTTATATTTGTATTAGAAATAATGTAGAAAACTGGAAATAATATATGATTAAAAGTGAGTTTAAATAGTGTAATTCAGTGAAACTTTTGTGAATTAAAAAAAAAAGGAAATGAAATAAATGAGAGAATTGAATTAGGAAGGAATGGGAACATTTTAATATTCAATTGTTTTATCAAAATAAGTGAGTGGGGGAAGCAATTATGGAAAGTTTATAAGTGTTCCCATAGAAGATTATGATATCTATTTGAAAAGTAATGTGTGAAATGTTTAAGATTTAAATGAATATTAATATAATGATAGAATTGAATTGTCTGATTGTTGTTTTAATTATATTATATATTGACAATTTTTTCTTTTTAAAAAAAATGTACCATGTAGTTTTGAATGTACAAGCAGAATCTGAACCGAAGTTATGTATTATATTAAGTGTTTAACTTTAGGGAAAGATATAAAGGGGTCATACTCCAATTCGCGATTACAGGAGAATTTTGTTTAGTGAGAGAAGATAATAAAACAGCTGAAACAGGATAGACAAAGAATTATAAGACACAATGATTTGAATTGAGACGAATAAATAAAATAAAATTAAGAAAATTAAAAGAGGAGAGAAGCTAGAGAGAAATGTAGAATGGTAACAAGATATGGAATGGTATATAAAAATGAGCACGAACTTAAATTTGTGTCTGTATGAAGAGATGTAACCAGGATTAGGATGCTTTCAAAAAAGATGCTTTATGTTTTTTATGTCTATGTTTTGTTTGTTTATGTTTGTTTTTAATGAGAGAAAATAATAGACAGCTGAAACAGGACAGATAAAGAATATAAGTAAATGATTTGAATTGAGACGAAAAAATAAAATAAATTAAGAAAATTGAAAAGAGGAGAGAAGCTAGATAAAAATGTAGAATGGTAATAAGATATGGAATGGTAATTAAAAATGAGCATGAACTTGATTTGTCGTACGTTCTGTACGAACAGATGTAACCCGGAATCAGGCTGCTTTCAAAAAAGATGTTTTAGGTTTTTATGTTCTATGTTTTGTTTGTTTATGTTTATTTTTAAAAATCAATAAAAAAATTTTTTTTAAAAAAGACTAAGTGCTATTGTTATAATGCTTTTTTCAAAGAATTCTATCTGGAGGGAGGGTCCTTGGTGTTCTCTGAGCTTGTTTTCTTGCAGACATTTCATTACTCCAAACTACTGTAGTTAGCATCACCGATGCACTGATGATGTTACCTAGTTTGAGTAATGAAATGTCTGCAAGAAAACAACCAAGCTCGGAGAGCACTGGGGGGACCTCTCATTTCAACCCTGAACTACAAATATTCTCCTTTATTGGTAATTCTATCTGGCCAATGCTGTTTCCTCTTTTACGTGTAGCTTTAAAATATGCTAGTTCAGCAGGCAATTGGGGAGCACATCAGAAGGCAAATAACAAACATAGTGTCACAACATGTTGTGGTTAGCCGGCAGCAGATGCAGATGGCTGAGGAGAGCGAGGACTTAGATGAGGAGCCAGGACCATTAGGGAGTGGACTGCTACCTTCAGAGATTGTGGGGACCGGCAGCAGTGATGAGGAGGTTCCCGAGGAGCCTGTGCCAAGTGCGCGCAGTATTGCTTGCAGGAAAGAGCAACTACAACAGCACGGGAAACTTGGGAGTAAGGCTTCAAGGTAATGGTCCCTCCTTCAAGAAGATAAAAGCCAGCTGTGAAACGAACGTTCTTTGCAGAAGGCAAACATGTTTTGAAACTCCAGCCTCATGGACATTCCAGTATGCTGAGTTAGTATTTGAAGATTCTTGTATTGCAAATTATTTCTTGCCTGTTATCTTTTGGCAGTCTTGCACAGTTTGTCAAGGCTTGTGCTTATCACAGTTAATTTTTTTGCAGAAGCATTAAAAGGTTTCTGTTCCCTTTGGATTGTGTTTCATTTGTTGGAAAAGGGCATGGGTCAGAACACAACATCATGACATAAGTTTTGTCTCTTTCATTTGCACATTGTGACATTCTACATTCTTGTGGAAAGAGCAGAGCCTGCATCATAACAGCAATGCTGTTATAGCAATAGCAATAGCACTTAAATTTATATGCCGTGCTTTACAGCCCTTTATGAGCGGTTTACAGAGTCAGCATATTGTCCCCAACAATCTGGGTTCTCATTTTATCCACCTCAGAAGGATGGAAGGCTGAGTCAACCTTGACCCTGGTGGGATTCAATTTGGCAAATTGCAGTCCTTCAGGAATCAGTAGAAGTGGTTTGCAATACTGCACTCTAACCACTGCGCCACCAAGGCTCTATAATGATCTAATATATTCTGAGTAGAAGCCTAAAATGTATCTTGGGCTTCTGAGAAGGGACTGGCCATTACACTTACCTGAATCAGCTTCATAGCGTCGACTTGACGCTCAGACTTCTGCACAATGTGGCCTCCAATTCCTCCATAGACAATATCTAGTTCAGGCCGTACTTCACAGACATAATCTAACAGCCTGATGAATCCTTCATTTACAAGCACGTTCTAAAATAGAGCCAAGAGCAGGATAACAGAGTTTGGGGTTACAAATAAATGATTCTCCTCCCCCACATTTTGTGCACATATATATTTCTTAACTTTCCCTCTCCTAATTCATTCCTACTGAGATGTTGATTTCTTCCATTCTGGATTTTGAATTCTTCCTGATTGACATGAGAAGAGCAATGGCGCCTTCTACAGTGAGGAGATTTTGGGACATCTGTGAGGAAAATAAACTATAATTTGGATCCTGAAATAATACACAAGAAATTATTTTGGTTCTGGAGCTTAAAAAAATACCTGCACCTAGATCTGGATACTTGATTCTGTTCTAATTTTAAATATAGATTTGTTACATAATTTTAGATAACACATGAACTCATGAGCAGCATTCCTGAACCGTAAAATGGAAATAACAGTGATCGGTAGCTTTTAAAGAAGTACAATGCATGGCTTGGTCATTGTCATGAATTGATGATCCAATGAGAAAAAAGGGTTGTTAGCAAGGATGTCTGGGAGGCTAGAGAAGAAGGGACAGGGTATAGCTGCCTGGAAGAACTGATGATTTTGTTCAACACAGTCAAATAATATCATTGTTCATTGTTTGTAACTCTGAACAGATTTTTACAATGCTGCATCAAAAAGCAGCAATGGTTTCTCTGCACTCATTTCCTTTTTGATAATTTTTATTGGCATTAACCACTTCTTGATAACAATTTTGATTTAGGATAAGATATTGAAGCACTTTACATTTTTAATTATATGTACGAAAAATATCTTATTTATCTTATCATATGGGATCAGCTGGCCAAATTTAGCTGGGCTAGGAAGCTAACACAAGTCAAGGGGTTGTGGTAATGCAAGCACTATAACAGGCATATGCGTTATGCCATAGTTTATGCTTATTTATGGGGGGAAACCCCATCCTATAGACCAAAGGAAGATGTTGATGATGGTAGATGGATGAAACATTGTTTATTACATTTCTACTGCTTATATTGCTGTCATAAATCTCAAACAAGAAATAGACAAGTACTCCAGACAGTCCCCATTTAGTGACCACAACTGGGACCAGCAATTTAGTCACTAAGTGATACAGCTGCTAATTAGAAAATCATTGGACTGCTACTGTAGTTACAATTTTACCTCAGCTTTTCTCTCCACCCGCCACTCCCCTGCCTTTTAAAATGTTCACCCTCACACTGGATAATAAGCAAGAAGGGTATTAATATTTGTATTTACTGTATATTCATAGGATAGGAAGGGATTACAAGAGAGTAAACAGGCACAAAATGGGGAATACAAACCGAAAGGAATGCATGCATTCTTTTTTGATGTGTATTCTCCATTGTGTACTTGCTTACTCTCTTGTTATTCCTTCCTCTCCAATTTCTCTGCTCTGCAGGGGAGAAAATTGGTTAGGCACAGGAGAAGTTGCTTAAAGAGATCTCTTGTTGAAGGGAAGCAAATAAAGAATAAAAAACAGGTCAGCATCAGACAATGCATTGTTAGCTGCAATGGAAAATATGTGACAGAAAGAGACACTGCAATGGTCATAAATGCCCATCATGGTCACAAAGTTATGTTGTCAGCAGCATCATAACTTTGAATGGTTGCTGCACAAGACAGTTAGTAAGCAAGATCTACCTATAGTCAGGGGTTTCTTTGTTTGAGTGATCAGTTGCAAACTAATCTCAGATAAAAGCTATAAGAATGAACACTTTCAGCCCCTAGACTTATAAGCAACATGGTATGGAATGCCCTGGTCACTCAAACATCTTCCTCTGACAGATCTTTCTTGCAGCTCTACATTTCTTATCCTCTTTGCTACTTCAACTGATTTGAAGTCAATCTCTGCAATCTTGAAGTCTAGAAATAGGAAAATATGGGAAGTCTAGAAACAGGAAAACGTAAGAACAAAACGTGGGAACTTTTCTCCAATTCTACAGTGAACTGCATAATTTTAACAGTTCTGTAGACAGCTCACCCAGGGCCATAAAACTGGCCATCCGAGAGGGTGTCTGGTAGACCACTTCAGAATATGGCACCCTACCTTTAGGATTCTAAGGCTCCCGTTCATTTCTAATCCTTTGCTTAGCTTTATTGCCCCTTCATTGCTGATATGGTTGTTGCTGACATCCAATTCAGCTAGCATTGTGTTGACTTTAAGAGCCTCTCCAAGGGCAAAGGCTCCTTCATTCCCAAAGCCATTCCAGGAAAGGTTCAGTATCTTCAATGTTCCATTAGCCTTCAGAAAAAAAGAGAAGAAAGAACCAACTTTTATCTGTGACTATGTATATCTTTTAAAAATATTTTAATTTTCAGATTATTTTCAGTTCTGAAGACAGAAGTGAAATCAATTTTGATGAAGAGAATGCAGATCATTTTTATTTATTTATTTGATTTGTCAATCACTTACAAGATAATAGGTATAAGTATAAACATGAATAAGAATACAGGTATTAGGAAATAGGTATGAATAAATGGGGACAATAGGGCAGGGATAATAGGTACGATGATGCACTTAAGTACATCCCTTCAGACCTCTTAGGAATGGGGTGAGGTCAATGGTGGATAGTTTCAGGTTAAAGGAGTGGGGGTTTGAGGATGTAACAACAGAGTCAGGTAGTGCATTCCAGGCATTGACTACTCTGTTGCTGAACTTGTACTTTCTGCAGTCAAGTTTGGAGCGGTTTACATTGATCATGTTTTACATCAACACGTATATAATGTGAAGGCCTTACCTTTCCAACATTTTTTCTTACACACAGAGACCAACTAGATTACTTTGGGAATCACAGTTGGACTAATAGGTGTAGAGTCTGCTGTTAGTATTCCAGCTGATTTTGAGAAACTGCATAGTAACTGCAGTGGTTCAAGACCGATCCTGCCTCTTAAATTTTCCACAATGCCGCTAAGTTCTTGAGACAGTTTTTAATTCACAGGTAGTGAAAATGTAGATTTAACAATAGTGGCTGATAAAGCCAGTGGTGCAACATGGAAAGCTGGAACTTTGAAGGCTCTGAAAGTTTGGAGAATTTTAGGAAGGTGACACTGGCCACATGGAAGTGCACCACAAAAGAGCCAAAGGCACTATTGAAACAGATCACGATCCAGATGGGAACTTTGTTTTAATTCCTTACCTTCCCATTATTTTTTACATCAAGGAATTCAGATAGGGCAGAGGATCTGGCAAGTCACAGAGTTGGTACATTGATGCCACTGGCACCATGCTGAAGACACCAGCATTTCTGGCCACCATGAGCATTGACTGGAAATTCTGGGGATGTAGTCCAGCACCGATTCAAATTGGGAAAGATTAGGAAAAGTTGTTCTATTACATGTGTGCTTAAATCAGCTTTATTTTCTGATTTACACACTCTGAAAGTATGTTGAGGTATGGAAATAAATGGAGAGTAAATATAAAGGGTGCTGCTTTATATTTTTTAAAATGTCAATTCTGAGTGAATTAACTGTTTCACTGCTATCTTTCCAGAGCTTCTCCTGTTTTGAATTATTTAAGATACTTTGTAAATAAGGGTCTCTGCTTGCTGCTTTCTTGCCATAGGCTTTTATCTTTGTTGCTTTGGTACCATACTCAACCTTGGCTTGTTCAAGGCCTTCATCTTAAGACACCTGAAACCAGAGGTGGTATTCAGCAGGTTCTGACCAGTTCGGGAGAACTGGTAGCAGAAATATTGAGTAGTTTAGAGAACTGGCAAATTGGACCTCTGACTGGCCCCGCCCCCATCTATTCTCTGCCTCCTGAGTCCCAGATGATTGGCTGGGTCTTCCTTGTTGCCCTGCACAGGAGAACGGAGCTGGAAAGCAGGTTAGTGGGGTGGGGAGAGAATGGAGATTTTGCAGTATCCTTCCCCTGCCATGCCTACCAAGCCTGCCTGCCAAGCCTCACTACACCTACCAAGCCATGTCCACAGAACTGGTAGTAAAATCTTTTGAATCCCATCACTGCCCTAAACATTGTCCTGCAGATTCTTACCTTGAGACTATTACTCAGGGCCATAGCACCCTTCAGCCGCAGATGATTCCAGCTCAGATCCAGAATTTCCAGTGATTCATTGTTGGCTGAATAAAAGATGCACAAACACTTTATACAGCATGTGCCATATGGGCATTTTTGCAAGAGTTATTTAATTAAATGTATATGCTGCCCACATCACTATCCAAAGCAACTGTGAGTTTTGGACTGTTTCTAGATGTCCATGGATTGTGAAATATAAATACTACTCTGGAGTCCTTGATGGTCTTGATAGCTGACTCAGTAATATTACTATTTGGCACATCTCCTCCCTCAAGTTGGGAAACAAAACTTACCTAGCACCTGTCCAAATAGCTCTCCACCTTTCTCAGCAAACTCATTGTAACTGAGGTCCAGCTCTATCACTCTGTAATTAGCCTGTAGAAAGATTGGTGCAGATACCTATAGACTCAGGTGTTGTCTTCTATTAAGCACTTGCTTTAAAACAAGGGTCCCCTTGCTTACAAATGTTTGCTTGTGATATGTGACACTCTACTTTTCCAAAGTGTCAAAAATAATGTTTCCAAGGTTGTATATGCATTCATCTACCTTAAAACATATACATGAAATATCATGCTGACCTAATACCATCTCAGATATGCTAATTTTATATTTCATCTGCATCTCTACTGGTGGAGGACCAGCGTGTAATTAGTTATCCAATCTTGAGGTAGCATTTTAGTGTCTTCAGAATAAAACCACTCTGGTTTATTCTTCAGGAGACCTGATTGATACGGAACTACACTCTAGGTTGTAGAATATGGTTCAAACAGGCAATCAATTTCAGTGCATACCTTCATCTTATTTCTGATAATGCCTTCCCTCAGAAAAGGTAAAGAGAAGTTCAAAGATATTAAGGAATGATTAAAGAACAAATGTTATTAAAGAGGCATGCGTTTTTCTGTGGATATCTCAAAGAGACCTAAAGAAAGCACAGTCCTACCCAAGAGGCCAAGTCTGATCACAATTTGAAAGAAAAAGATCTATTTATATGTTTTTATGTTATAGTATTTATAAGCCTCTTTAGTCCCGAGACTCTGAATGTCATGTTTAAATGAAAATAAATATTAACCAAGATTATAATAATAAAAAAGTGAATCTGAACAATATCCAAAATACAAAGAAATCACATAAAACCCCAGACTGTAGTTTACAATCATTCAGCTAGGACCAAAACCTTGATAAAATAAAAAGATTTAAATCTATTTCCAGCACTCAGCAGGGTGGGAGCTGTGTGTATGTCTGGAGGAGCAGTAATCCATAAAGGAATGACAGTTACCACAATAAAGAAGGCTTGCCATCTTACCCAACCCCTAGGTATCTCAAAAAGGGAGGAAATTTCCCTGGACTAGAAGTGAATTGGACAGGCAGATTCAGTTCTACCAAGGTATTGCCTGGTGTACCCAGGTACTGCACTGTTTAGACAGGGGTGGGCTTCATAAAATATAGCAACCAGTTCTCTGCCCAGTTGATGGATGGACATGGCCATGGTGGGTGTGGCCTAGTCAGCCTCCGGCATCACCCTGGCTTGGGAGTGAAAATGGACCATGGGAACCGTTTTCACCCTCCCTGGGCTCCAGAGGCTTTCCTTGAGTCTCCAGGAGGGCAAAAATGGCCTCCCTGGGCTCCAGAGGTCCTCTGAGACCAGAAACGAGTCTGTTTCCGGCCTTCTGGAACTTCTGAGAGGCCCTTTTTTTGTCCTCCCCAAGCTTTCATGTAGGCCCTGCAGTTACCTGGGATCCAAAATGGGCTGCATGGGGACTCCTGGAAGGGGAATGGCGGGATGGCCGGGCCAGTCAGGGGTGGGATTTGCCATTTCACTGAGCCAGCCATAAACTTAACAACCAGTTCGCTTGAACCGGGGACAACCGGTAGCAGCCCACTCCTGTGTTTAGAGCTTTAACGTTAATAGCCAGCACTTTTAAGTTGTGCACAGAAATCTGGAATAATCAAAGCAGATTTTTGTCCTCTTTAATGCTTACTACGAGGTCTTTACTGCCAGAAGTTATTCACTACAATGTTATTGTTTCAGAATTATGGGAGTCCTTCTTGTATCTCAAAAGTGTTTTTTCAAAAAGCAACTGAACTGGTTTTGGGGGGGAGATTGGAGGGGAGGAATGGAAGTATTGTATTTCTTGCAGTCAAGCCTTCCATAGCCCCCCTCCCAAAAATCCAGCCAGAACCTATCCTTCCATTCCCCATCAACCAGTCTCAATTTTCAGTACATATCCTCCATCCCTCTCTTCCCTTCACCCCAACCATCAGAAATGATGAAGTTTCTTGGATAAGAAATGAAACATTTTATTATTCTTCTGCAAGGAAAAAAACAGTCAAGTTGCCTTTTGAAAAAGCACTTTTGAGACAACTATGAGCTAGCTCAGGAGTTTCCAACCTTGACAACTTTAAGATTTGTGGACTTCAACTCCCAGAATTCTAGGAGTTGAAGTCTACATGACTTAAAGTTGCCAAGGTTGGAGACCCCTGAGCTAGATGACTAAGAATCTCCACAGACAATCCTTCCTGTACTGAATGAGCAATGGAGGGTGTTGCATCCAGGAGCTTGTTACGTGTGTAGACAGAAGATCAGAGACGATATTCAGCAGGTTCTGACCAGTTCTGGAGAACCAGTAGCAGAAATTTGAAGTAGTTCGGGATACCATCTCTGACTGGCTCTGACCCATCTATTTTCTGCCTCCTGAGTCCCACCTGATCAGCTGGGTCTTTGTTGCCTTGCACAGGAGAACGGAGCTGGAAAGCAGGTTAGTGGGGTAGGGAGGGAATGGAGATTTTGCAGTATCCATCTTCTGGAGTAGGGTAGGAATAGAGGTTTTACAGTATCCTTCCCCTGCCATGCCCACCAAGCCACGCCCACCAAGCCACACCACGCCCACCAAGCCACACCCACAGAACTAGTAGTAAAAAAATTTAAATCTCACCACTGCAGGAGATATTTTCAAATATGGCCTTGTGCCATAATTGGGGATGACTGGAGTTGTAATTCACCACATTATAAGCTTGAGAAGCTTACTTTAAAAGCTCCAGCTAGTTAGGGGAATTCTTTTTATTATTTTCCTATGTTTATATTTAAATGCTTCCAATTTTTATTTCAGATGCCTAGCTGTCCCTTTTAGCAAGATACTCACGATTAAGGATTCAGAAAAATAAGGTGCTGCCTCATCTCTAAAATCATTTCCTAAAGAGTGACAAAGAAAAAGTTGCTAAAAAGTTGGAGGGCTGTTTTATGTAAGACAATTGCTTAGTTAGTTTCTCTCATTTGCAAAGTCTACTTGAACAATTCATACACAGTACACAGAGCTCATCTAATATGATTATATGATGCAGGTAAATCTCAATTCATTTCATTTTTAAAAATAGAAATGGTTTTTATCTTGGAAAAGAAGAACATTTGACTTCAAATGTTAAATTTCAAGAACAGGATACTATCTAACATTAGAAAGCAATTCGTTCTCACAGGGATTCAAACTGTTAGTGTGTAAAAATGGAAACTATCAAAGTAGTTAGTAGGCATACATCAACAAAACTTTTAAAAAGCTATATTACTTGTAGATATAAAAAGCTTAGTGAATGACAACAATAACAAGAAAATAGGTTATCAATATTGGAGTTTTGAGATGCTACAAAATTTCAGGTAAGACTTTTTCATCCTCTTGATAGCATACAAAGTGACTCATATTTGGATCTGTATGCCCGGGGTGGGGATTGTGATCCTAAACTACAATTGGAATCCAACTTGAATGGTCATAGAAGAGGTACATACTGGCACTTACACGCAGCAACATATGAAGTATCACAAGTTTCTCACCTCTAATTTGCAGGGCCCAAAGGTGTAGGTATTGGGCAAACCATTATTCTGCATATCGTCCCATTCCTGCCAGCCAAAATCCTTGGATTTTTCAATAGATTTTTCTAAGAGCAAATGCTGTATTCTGTAAAGCTGATACCTGAATATTGCTCTTTTGCATCATTCTGCCTTTCTTGAATAAACCTACCTGCAAGTCGAATGGACCGGATGTTAGAAATATTATGGTAAAACATCCTGCAGATAGCTTCAGCTCCATCTTTGTTGAGGTGATTATGGGAAATATTCTGAAAAGAAGAAGAAAAACTTATAGAGAAGAGTTGAAAGATGAAATAGAAGCACTTTGCAGTATTTGAACTAGATATTTGTGAAATCCTAGAGAATGACCCAGCCCATGTTATCTAAACTGGTCTGTCAGTCAGAATGTAACTAGCATGATTTTATTCTTCTCCAAATGTTTTGATTTTCAAATGCTTCTGTTTATGTTTACACACAATTTGATTACCTGCATTTAGCCAAATGTCATGTCATTGCTGTTGAAAACTTTGAGTGACAAAGATTAAAAAAAAGAGGAATCAGCCACAAAAATGCACTTTCTCAAGTTTTCTCCATCAGCATGAGAATGAAAGTGTTGGAGGGACATCTTGATGTTCATGTGTTGATGAACACCTGAAGAAGAATAAATGTTCTGTCTCTTGCACAGAGGTGGATTTGTAGCTGTACAGATGCAGATAGATAAATTCTGCAAAGCATCCATAACAAAGTACATTTATTGGTACATCAGGTATCTTCATGACTCACATTTATGATGAAGTTCTTCTATAATGACCAATCCTTTGTATATCAGTCTTGCAGATAAAAGATGGTTATTTCTTAACCCATCATGTAGCAATAGAAAGAAAGCTGTTATCAGTCCATGAGTCCAGGCAAGAATGTAGGAAACCTCCCTCAACCCCTCGAGGGTCAATTTAGTGACCAATCAGGATTGAAGATATGGCCATGTGACATGAACTACATTTCCCAGGATACCTTTAACTACATTTACCATGATGCTTTCCCTTAAGGGGACAACTCATAATTCCTAAATAACTGTCCAATTCCCATAGACTGGCTGGGACAGCACAATAAACATTTCTGAAACCTGATCACCCAGGTTTCAACTAAAATGGCTTAAAACTTAGAGTTGATCAATTTCCATGTAAACTTAATAGTTAAGTTGATTGTACCCCAAAGTAGTCTAGGCCTGCCAATTAAATTTACATTTACTTTGTACTATTTAAAACTTTTTATGTAATGATGTCCTACACAAATGGCATAACTGCTGCAAGTGACGTAACTTGCAATTTAATAGATAATCATGGATAACAAAGCCTTCCCCCAGTTAGTCCATTACACTTATGATTCTTTGTGCATTCACAAACACATAGACATACTTAATTTTTGTAAATAATATTTTCATTTGCAGATATTCATATCTAGCAATGAATACTTTTTTTCAGTTAATAGATTGTTAGAATCTTTAGTATATTTTAGAAGGAAATACAGTTGTACAGGATTACACTGTAACAGTTCCATTCCTACTGTTCTGTTAAACATTTAAGTTTAATATATGTGGAAGTATTATACAAAATAAAAATAGGCAAACCAAAACACTGATTCCTGTACCTCACATAACTTTCTAAAAGATAATATACAGTATGTGCTAATGCCAATAGCCATTGAATGTATCTCTATTATTATTGTACTGAAGACCATTTTCTGGAGTCTACACCAAAGCAAGTGGAAGAAGCCTGACCAATTTTATCAGTGCAAAATTTGTCCTCCACCTACCTACCCAACCAAAAAGGCTTAAAACTATTCAACAACCATTCTTTACCCTTCGTTTTCAATGCTGAATTCTGAAAAAGCAAAGTGATGAATCTAAGAGACTAAGAAGACATTCTAGCAATGTTGTCAGTATAGCATTGTTTATTCTGTTTATTCACCTGTTTATTCACTCTTCTTCATATAAGAAGAGCAAATTGTAGACAATTTGAGGGGGGATTGATTACTAATTTCACAACTTTCAAAACATATACACAACTTTTATTGAAAAATAAGAATATAATAATCCTAATAGTGAACTTGTAAGTTCTACCACAAATATTTTTAGAATGAAATACACTTGTTCTGGATTTCATTAGTTCCTATTGTCCCATTAAACATTCAAGTTTAATAGCCCTTTTTTACATTTTCATGAGGATAACACTCAGGCTTTGGGGACTGTGTGGGACACTAGAATGTTCACCTTTGATAAAGATATAGAAGCGTCAAATAAGTAAAGACTGTGAAGCTCATAGCACATACAGAAAAATCATGAAATAGCCTGGTATATTAGACAAACATAATTCTACAGTGCAGTACAAGAGAGTTTCCTTTGTTATCCTATGACGGAAACACAGAATACCATCTCTTGGATGTAGCAGTTCTCTCGCAACATCTGTACTAAGTATGTAGTTCCTTCAGCCAGAATCCAGTTATCCTCTAACTCCAGGTGAGTGATGGTTGTATTGGACTACAGAATGAAGAATACAAAAAGGGGGGAAAATGAAGACATTTACTAACATTAATTTACAAATAATATAAATTATAGGAAAAACTAGAAGTGCCCATAACAATTCAAGCTGCTATATTCGAGACCATAAGCAGCTTCTGGATAACTAGAAGGGCAGTCTCATAGATCACACTCAAGTTTTTAGCTAATAATGCTGTATATATAAAACATTAAAACATTTTTAATTCTTTTTTTCATTGTGTCTATGTAGCAGACACTAAGGCTACTATGTCAAATGTTTCTTCCAGACTGACATCTCTATACCACCAACTGGTGGTTTAATGGCTTCACATAAAGAGGCCTGGTATTCTAGTTGGTTGATGTTAAATTCAATTATACTTTAGTTAAAATGCTTAAAAAGTAAGAAGGAAGGAAGAAGGTTTATGGAAATTGCCAGTTTTAGTATGTATTTAAACTACTCTATCAGTGTGATAGGGTGACCCTTTAATCCAGGGGTCTTCAAACTTGACAGCTTTAAGACTTGAGGACTTCAACTCCCAAAATTCCTCCTCCAGTCATGTTAGCTCAGGAATTCTGGGAGTTTGAGTCCACAAGTCTTAAACTTGCCAAGTTTGAAGACCCTTGCTTTAATCCTTCTTCTCCAAACTGGGAAAAGTGTGTTGAAGTGAAATAGCACCAGGTAAAAGTACTTACAACCAGAGCAATGGCAATGGCTTTGGTTCCCTTTGGTCCAAGACCATGATGGTTGAGATTCATAACAGGCTCTTCCATGTTCCGGGTGAAGTATGAGACAGGGATCACTCCCACCAGTTTGCATGCCTCTCTATACAGGTCTGCACCCTTTATAGTCGTAAATGCATGCTCAGCATCTGCAAAAGATACAGTATACAGATGATAATGCCTACGCTACTCTAGTTTGATACAGGGAAAACAAATTAAGTCTTGTCAAAGGCTTTACAGAACAATTATCAAAGAGAAATGAATTGGTGATCCATATCTGTGCATGCAAGTACATTAAAAATTCCTCCTCCTTCCTCCTATTTCCCCCATATCACAACCATGTAAGGTGAGGAGAGCTGTCCCAAGGTCACCCAGTTGGCTTTCATGGCTAAGGTAGGACTGGTACTCACAGTCTTCTACTTTCTTGCCTGTGCCTTAATTACTAGGCCAAACAGCTTCTCTAATTATGTATAACGAAGTATTGAAGTGCTATTACACCTACATTGTTTCAAATCAATTTCAGATTTATGAATTCGTTTTTATTTGGTTGATCTATCTAATGGTGTTGACAAGACTACTTTGCGACCTATCTATATCTTCTTTTGGGCTGGGGAACTACAATGCAAATTATCTCTTTAAGTAAGCAACGGAAGTCCAATGCTAAAGTTATGTTAAAGTGAGCACTTTGGGGAACTTTTACAAAATGAGAGGTGGGGAATGTTTGTATGAAAGACAGAAGAGAACTGTTCACCTTCAATCGAAAGGTCTGTGTCAGAACTGTCTTCCCTCTTCTCTTCTGCTGCCTCAGAAGCATTAGCGGTTGACAGTATCTCCCCATAGATGCTGCTTTTTGATATCTCACTACCTGCAATCAGATTAATTACGTTCTGTATAAATGGAAGGTTCTTGAGTTATTGAATACACAACATTTCTGTCCAGAAAACCCACAGTGTTAATCAATGAATCTGTTAATGAACTTCAGAGACCCTTCGACAACTGTTCATTTTTTTTTCTTTTCCTGTTCAGTTTCTTTGTCCAGTTGTACATAACAATCATGAAAAATCTGTTAAAATGGATGTTGTCTATGGTCAGAGTCAGAAGAGATAACCACAGATAGTAATTTGAAGTTGTACACCCCCAACAACTGCAGTGCTAGTTCAAAAGGATACCATTCCTAGTTTCAAAGGACACCATGTTAAGATTAGAAAAACGTATGTTTCTCCAGTTATTTGCTTCTATTATTCCAGTTATATTCCCCACTGTTTATTGACCTTTTGCCTAAAATTACGCCATTCCCTTTTCTAGTGTTCCTTTGCTGCCATTAACTGGAAGATCATAACAGTAAGCTCCTATAACAAATAGAAAACAACTAGTGTGCTGGGTTCTCCTTCAATGAAGTGAAATGGTTTGAATATCAGCGTGCGCAAAGACTGGAAACAAGATTTTACATGCCATTAGACACGATACCACTTCTCTCACTCCCAATTCATAGTTTATTGTACAACTAAGTAGAAGCAAAAAGCTTCTTTTAAGAAAGTTAAAACCATAAAACCATACAAGGGCCTCAAGTAATAATGTTATTAAATATGATATTTGTGTTCTGATTTTTCATTTATTTTTGAGGAATTGGGTATGCAGGAAATTTGTCTCTTCTTTCCACTCACTGGGTTACTGATTTACACCTTTGGGGCCTTTTTAAATATTACTTAATATTCAAAACTGACATGAGATCCACAGCTCTAGATATATGTGAAAAAAAGAAAGCTGGCCATAGCCATTGACAGAACTCTCTTGTTTCCCTGGATGAGTTCTCTATGTTGAAGAGGAAACCATCCAAGAGCTCTTGCCATGGCATGATAATTTGTGAATAATAAGCATTATTAGTACTATTCAAAGCATGGTCAAGATTTCCAGTTGATACATAAAACCTCAACTTTCTTGATATCTAATGGTTATCCAGATTTTTGTGGTGAAGATCTGAAAGGCTTCAGATCAGGGGTCTCAAACTCACATCATCAGGGCATCGTCACATGACATATCGGGGCTCCACTCCCTTCGCTAAATTGGGTGTGGGAATGAGCAGTGCATGACACATCCAACCTATGGGCTGGGAGTTTGATGGCCCTGCTTTAGGTCTTAGATAAACTTTGAAGATAGGCAATATTTGTTATACAGGCTATTTCTTAAAGCCCCTGGATTCAGGACACACAGACCTTTTGTTAGTTCAGGAAGAAGCTAATGTTCTGCAGTCACAAACTACATTTTTCTTATAGGAGAGAAAATTGGCAGGGAAGGAAAGGATTAAATAAATACTGTAAGTAAGGTTCACAGGAAGTTTACCATATATATTTTTGTTTTATCAGTTAATTTTTAAAACAAATACTAATTATTGTGTAGCCGAATTCCAACAGGAGAACCTGTAAGGAGCTCACACGCAGTGAGTAAGTCTCTGATATCCCATTCCTGCAACAAGTATCATTCCATTGATAATAATAGTATTGTTGTATTCTTTGAGGCCTGGGGATAGGCTTTTTATTATCAACTGCTCAATCAAGATGCAGTTGTTCACATTTTTTTACTATAGTAAATGTAAGCTAAATAATCTAATTAGTTTTTTGCGTCTTGATGAAAATAAATGCACTGGCAGCTTTCTTCATTTCTGCATTTCTACAGATCTGGCTACTGGCCCATTTTACATTCATACAAACACATCAGCGTACATCCTTTTTGGCTGGCTCGCTCTCTCTCTCTCTCACACACACACACACACACACACACACACACACACACACAGANGCTGGCTCGCTCTCTCTCTCTCTCACACACACACACACACACACACACACACACACACACACAGAGTCAACATTGCACAATTGCAACATTTGCTAAAAGTTGAATGTTATTCTTTGGGTCATGTTTATTATTTTTTAAAATTGAGTATCACATTTACTACAATCTCACCTTCCTCTTCTTCCTCCTCCAAAAACTGTAAAAAGTCCATGTTGTGAGAGACCTAACTGTTGATTCTTCTTCACTGTATTTTTGTGATACTATTTTCTTTCCCTCAGGCTCTGCTAAAGCTTTACAGGACCAATCCAACTAGTATTACAAATCACAGAACTGTTCATGTCTTAAAATGTCAACTGGCAATGGAGAAATCCAAATTATATTATTTCTAATTATAATGATCACATTTCCATGACTATGCTTGCCTGTATGTTATGCATGTTTATTGCCTCAAGTTTAGGTCACTTTAATTTCAAGTCTTCCATGACCTCACCTAGACATTGTGACCTAGGATATATCATATCTCTATAGTCACATAGCTGAGGCTTGGGTCAAGTCTTCTTTGCTGAGCTGGATCAAAATGGATCAGAATACAGGTCAGAGATCTTGTTTCAGAAAGTGATGCTGTTGGTAATTTAAGGGGCAGTGATGGGAAGCCACATTAAGATTGTGTATATTAATTTTTTTCCCCTAACATTCATGAAAAACTCCCATGTTGTAGTTGTTGCAGAAAACTTGCTTTGTAGTTGTTGCTAGGATATTCTTTCAATAAACATGGCAAAGTTACTAGCAGGATTAGGTTCAGATGACCTGTTATCAAAAAATGGGTCTGATGTAAGCTGAATCACTGGCGACAACTGATGCACAGGTATTTATACCCTATTTTCTTTGGTTATTTTCTACCCACAATAAATTATCTGAACTGCTTCCCCCCTCCCCCCATTTGACTTTTTAACAAGTAAAAGATTGAGGAATTTTTTTTTTTTTAACATGAGGCTTCAAATAGTTCGTAACCCTAGACCTGAATTACAGGCTACTGTAATTAGGTAACAGCAAAACAAGTTTTTATACTAGCCAGAAGTCAGATGAGCCAGTTTGATGCAGTGGTTAAGGCATCAGGCTATAAAACAGACCACGAGTTCTAGTCCTGAGTGACCTCGGGGCAGTCACTCTCTGTCAGCATAGGAAGGAGGCAATAGCAAAAACCACTTCTGAAAATCTTTCCCAGAAAATTGCAGGGCAATGGCCAGTAGTCCAAAAACTACTGAAAAGCACTAAAAAAAGAGGTAGTATATATAAGAAAATAGCCCATTTTCCATGCTAGACAGAGAACAGAATTAAGCTGTGCGCTGCTCCTATTATCCCCTTACAATCATAGTTATTTAAAAAAATGGCTTATGTGCACCTTAAGCCTGGTGATCTGAAGATGAGTTGTTTGCCACATAATGTACTCCTGGTGGTTATTTTGAGTAACAGTAGAATATGACCTGCCTAGGATTCAAACCGGCTGAGGATATTCTGGCATTTACTAATAAAGGCCATACTGGATATAACCAGCAGGTAAGAGTTTCCAGTTTTTCATCTAATTTGATCTTTGATTTACATTAAAAGCATATAAATCGACTCCACTAGAGCCAGTGACAGGGAGGAGTAATTACATTATGCAGACAATTCAACTAGTAATTCTGGAAGAAGCAATCACAGGGCTAAATTTAGTGACAACTATTCCCTCTAGGTCAAGTGTGTGTGTTTATGAATGTTTCTATGTAAAAATAAGACCAAAAGAGAACTGGATCAACACCAATGTCAGGTTTTTAAAAGCTTAAGACTAGGTAGTTTAGTGCTAACAAAAAAATACAGTTATTGTGACTGACGGCAGAAGAAAAAAAAGTTAAACAGGTGACATTAATATATGTAACAGCAACTAGCAGGCAAAGAAAAACATCTTTATTTTAAAACAATGAAATTCGGTGTTCAGGATATCCATGCAGTGCAGAATTTAAGAAATCTTCTCGGGGATTTACTTAAACTCCTATCAATGTATAAGAAATGATGAAATAAACGGGTAACCCCCACCCCCCCAATTTGAACTGCTTCACAACTATCCGGACAGCCACCAGTGCTTCCTGGGATTAGCCTCTCAAAAGCAGTTTTTTTCCCCCTTCTTCTTCTGCTATATGTAACAAATTAACCCCCTTAAAATATATATATATATATATATATATATAATATATATATAGTATATATATATAATATATATATATATATATATCTATATATATATAAATAAAAATAAAATTGCAAGTTGAATTGCCCCTTGATTCTGTCACTCTGTGTCACAGTGAAGCAGATATGGTTTTTGTTTGTCAAATCTCTTCCATTAAACTGAGGGAATCCACCCATCTCGGTTTTCCCCCTTTCAATCAGCTGAAGGGAGGGGAGGGGAGGGGAGGGGAGGGGAGGCAGACGGAGTTGACGTTACTCTCCCCCCTCTTTCTTCCTTCCTTCCTTCCTTCCTTCCCTCTGTCGCCCGCGGGACAGTCCTGCGAGGTCCAGTCAAACCCCGCAAGGTCCCTTGAACTCCAGGCTCTCTCCGCTCTTCTGACCCCGAGGCCCCGCCAAGCCCAGCCCGCGGGACCACCGTACCCAGCAGGCGCCGAACATCTGGGACTCCCGAGCACCGCGTCGGGAAGGGGTGCGGTTTGGGGTTTGGCTTCCCGCGTGCTGCTTCTCCGTTGCAAATCGGTGTGGAGCCCAAGGGAAAGGAGGCAGCGGGCGGGGGCTGCGCAAAACTTCCACTCCTCTTGGGCTCCGGGGAAGCTTGGCCTTGGTCCCAGAGCGCCGGCCCTTCAATTAGCCTCCGGGGAGGAAGCTCGGAGCCAGCCGCCCCGCCGTCGACCTCCGGGGCGAGGCGGAGCCAGTCTTCCGCGTGGCTGGCTAGCGGCCGGGAAGGGAGGGGAAGGAGGAACGGGCAGGCGGGATGATCGGGACGGTCCTCTGTTACGTCCTGCTGCCCCTGTCGCGGCTCCTGCAGGCTTTCCAAGGTAACCGCCTCCCCTCCCCTCGCCTCTTCTCTCCGCTCGGCTGACCGTCCGCTCCCCTCTTCGGGCGGGATGATGGGACAGAGCGTCCAATCGGGCAAGGGCGGGGCTGCTGGCCTGCTGGGCCGCCGCCGCCGCCGCCCTCCCGACAAGGCCGCTCGCTCGTCTGCCAGGCTCCTCCGGCCTAAGCTGAGCGGCTGGCCCAACGGCGACGGGCGCCCGCCAAGGGTATCCCGCTTGCGCAGCTCGTCCCCGCCCAGCGCTTGGGAGCCGGGCTTTTTCATTGGGCCTTCCCTCCCCCCCGTCCCCGTCCCGCCTTCCGGCGTGCTGGTGAAGTTTCTCCTCTCGGGGAGGATCAAAAAAGAGCGGGCCCGGTGCTGCCTGGGACTGAGGTCCGCGCTGAAAACGGGTCCGGGGAATTATCCCGTGGTTTAAAATCTGTATGAAACGGCAGATCATGGTCGGAGCAAGAGGAGGATGGGCGCGTGCGTGGGGCAAAAATCAGAAGGCAGTTGGGCCTCGGAGGAACGGAAACAGGCTTCTTTGGCTTCAGGGTTAACTTTTACCTGAGGCTTTTGACTGGCCTGAGTCTCTGGCAACCTTGTGAGGTCGATCGGGTTTCTTTTCCCTGCTGCGCAATTGGAAGGGAGAGAATATAAACTCTTCTCTCCCTTCCGGTATTTAAATAAATATTTTAAATGTTGAAATAAAATATTTAAACAAGTATTTATTTATTCAGTGAGGTATTTCGATCTCTTCCAGAGTCTGTGATTTTGATGATCAGTGAATGCCTTGGACTGCTGCGTGTGTCACATTTCAATTTTCGGCATGGCCTAAATTAAAACCGTTTCTTTTCATGTGGCCTCACTGCCCTGTTGTGAGGGATAGAAAGGCCCCACTGGTTTTAAAATAACTTACTTTCTAATTATCGGGATAGTTTATCATGTATCATATTTCAAACCTTCAATCCTAGATAGCAGGGCTTAAAACTTTCTACGTATAACTTTATTCTGTCTCTCTTTTTAATATGTTTACAAAGTAAAATCTTAAATTACATTGTAATTTGGGTCTTTGTTGCTGATCCTGTCCACTAATTTTTTAAATTAATGTCAGTTAATTTGCTTTTATTTGAATCAAGAATGGAAAAGTTAGGTTTTTTAATAAGCGCTTCTTGTTTGATGGCTGATTTCAAATTCAGCTAAATGATAAAATGTTAATGTTGCCAAGCCCAAATATTCAAAGTCCTATGTGAGTCATACATACCGTAGTGCAAAATTGTTATAGATCCTGGCTCCCTGTTTTGATTCCAAAAACATGTTCACCAAAATATTCCTTTGTGCTTTCCAAACTTCTTGCCCTATTCAATCTTCATTTTTTTGTGGATTCTGTTTTTTCATCTTTCTAGATGAGAAGGATAACACTACTCTCAAACATAACCGGTCTTTGCTAAAATGCCTCTGGACTCCATATAGATCTCAGATTATTATTATTTTTTTGGGAAAATAATTAACAATAATGAACATCATCTTGTATAAAATACAATGATGAGTGCAATCCAGGGCTTTGCTTGCTTTCCCATAATGGGTTTTTGGCCCTTACCACCAGTCAACCACTTTGTGAATGTACCCACAATGGACTCTCAAAATTTGAATCTTGCTCACTGTCCCAGAGAAGTTGAAAATCCCTGATTTACAAAACAGTGATTTGCCATGGGCCAGCATTTGTTGGTGTTTGTGAATTGTTAAAGGCATCATTGCAGTTAATTTTACTACACTTAAGCGAGCTGTTTCTAAAGGGAACATATGTTCATATTTTTGACAGATGCTTTCTTTACCTGTCGAAAGAACGCGCTTCTGCCAAAGAGCACATCGATAGACGGCCTCTCTGCTCCAATCGGTGGGAAGCCGGACTTGGAGGAGAAGCAAGCCCTGCTGCAGCAGTGGCTGGAGAAGGGGGCTGGGGGGGGTTGCACGAATGAGAGGGCTTCAGAACTGGACCAAGTATCGGCCATTTCGGCTGTGGAGTGGCAAGAAGGCCCAAAGCTACTGATGACAAGCTTAAGCAACTTGATTGTCTCACCACAGTCTAATGGCCAAGAGGAGGAAAAGGAACAGCAGCAGCAGGAGGAGCTGCTGCAAGGGGTCCCCGTTGAGGGATCTTCTGAGCTACAGGAATTTGTAAAACTTACTCTGGCAAGCTCACCAGCGGAGGAAAAAGAAGATGTGGAAGTCGATGCTCCATGGGCAGCAGTACGGACAGAGGGTGATCCTCCAGATGTGGATGCTTCTGTGTCGTCCACAGAAGTGTGGATTGAAGATCCTGCTGTATTAGCCTGGAGTCCTGCCCAAGAGAACGATGTGATACCAGCCGAGGCAGTAATGTGGCCTTTTGCAGATGCAGGTCAATTTCAGCCACTCCCCCTAGAGATACCTTATCATGGTGAGTGCTCATGCATTTCATTATGTGACTTTGACCTGACTGGATAAGAGCCAAGTTACTGTTAAAAATGTGACTTGATGCTTTCTACAATGTGTAAATATTAGTTATGTTAAATATTGTGGAAACACCTCGATCTCGCTTTTCTTGGAAATCCTTCAAGGTGTCTGCTAAGTGTTCTAAATTCCTTTGATGGTTAGAGATATTACACAGCGAGTGGTAATGAGGACAAAATATGTAAAATAACTAGTACAAATATACAAATAATGCATACTAATTTAATCTACTGCATTACTTATGTTCAAGAAGTAGACCTGTTACGATGTTTCAGCAGGAACTTTTCAAACACTTGCCTTCAGACAAGAGGTGGTCTTCAGCAGGTTCTGACCAGTTCTAGAGAACCAGTAGTGGAAATTTTGAGTAGTTCGGAGAACCGGCAAATACCACTTCTGACTGGAGATTTTATACTGTCCTTCCCCTGCCACACCCACCAAGCCATGCCCACAGAACCAGTAGTAAAAACATTTAAATCCCACCACTGCTTCAGACTGGAATGGCAAAAATAACATTTTTGGAAGAGTACAGTCACCCTTATAGAGTAAATTTACAGAATCCATTTCAAGGCAACTTTGGTATTTCTGAATATATTGCCCAAATGCTTGCTTCTGAATGGTTTTAATTTTGGAATAAAAGCTGGTAGTCTGTCATGCTAAAAATGTGATTGTGAATTATAACGTATTTATTTGCAGAGTTCTGTTGCGTTAGTAAAGGGAAATTCTCTTGTCTTCTGGAAGAATCAGAATTACTCAGTTGTACAGGAAAAATTTATTTAGGTTAAATAAAGAGGTAGCCTAAAATGTTATGTTTAGTTTTTCTCTGCAGGTCAAATTAGGTGATGTTACTTCGGAATATTGTATGGCATTTAACTTTTAAAAAAGCTTTTTAAATGAAATAATGATAAGAGATTGACACTGTTGTTTTGAAAAATTGAACTTTATACTTCTCCCTCCAGTTGTTGGTTGGTCACAACACATGAACTAGGACATCATGTGTAGCTTTCCAGATATATCATACAAATGCAATATGCAAGCTACTTATGGCTGGAACAAACAAAAAATATCACCATAAATACATTCAATGAAAATCCTAGCTGTAATTTTATTTATTTATGAATGTATTTTATCAATTTTATTCCCCTTCCCCATCTGACCAGAACTCTGGATGGCTAACAAAATTGTAGTCTTTCTCATGCATTCAGGTGATATTCTTACTCAAAACAAGTCAGAGGCACATGAGTTGCTCAAAATGAAAAGTCAAAGGATGCATTTATATTAAACCAGCCTTTATGACTTAGTAATTTACTATATAGCAAAGGCTTAGATTCTAGTTAAAGTTAATCCTCCTTCAAATTGCTTTTTGCTCTCAAGGGCAACAGGGTTTCGACCACAAACTGACATTTCCAGCATAGATACAAACTATGCCTTGCACTTTTTGCTTTTGTACAGAGATTTTGTGGAGAGATTGGGAAGATCTCTCTGCCTGCAACCCAGAGCTGAACCCAGAGAGTGGGTCTCTGTTTGAATTCAGAGTAATGTCTTACAACATTCTGGCCCAGGACCTGATTGAGCAGTGCCCACATCTTTACATGCATTGCCAACCGGATACGCTAAACTGGAGCTATCGTCTTGCAAATCTCCTACAGGAGATCCAACACTGGGATCCTGATGTGAGTATAACTTGGTGACTTTGCTGTATTTGAGTATACAGACAGTTCTCAGGTTATAACAACAATTGGAATCACGATTGCTGTCACTAAGTGATGTGGTCATAAAGCATGATGTCACGTGATTGCATTACTTAGCAATAACAATCCCAGGAGTATCAGTTGCTGTTGCTGTTGCAGTCCCAAGGCACACAGGTCATTAAGCAGGAGGCACAAGAGTCCCGGGTAAGAAGTACATGGGTGCCACAGCGTAGACCATAGGACACACAGTGCAGGCTGTGCACAAGTGCAAGAAGAGGAGATGGACAGTGGTCAAGTGTGAGGCAAGATGGCCAGGGGACAGATGGTGTGACAAGTTACGAGTGCAGGAAGGCTGGGATAGCGTAGCAGGACACAGATGGAGGAAGGCCAGGGCATGGAGGATGCAGCAGGGTGCAAGCATAGGAATGCTGGTAGGACTTACCAGAGAGACTTGCAACCTTCCTTGCAGGCTTCCCCATTGACTTTACTTGTGGGAAGCTGGCAGAGATGGTCACAAATGGCAATCACATGATCGCAACACACGGCAACTGTCATAAGTGCAAACTCTTTGCCAAATGCCCAAATTGCGATGATGTGACCACGGGGACACTATGATGGCTGGAACTTGGAGGACCACCCATTCAGCACTCCCTCAACTTTGAACTGTCAGAGAATGTGAGTACTATCTGCATTTACTTATATTGGTAGTAAGAGGAAGCAGAGGAAATGCAAGGCCTATTATGCCTTGCCTTACAATAAAGCTTCAGATTACTCCTCACTCAAAGTCTGTTTCATGCCTATCTTTTCTGAATCTTTCTGAGGCCTATCTTTTCTATCACTTCTATCATGCCTATCTTTTCTATCACTTTCTGAGGGGGAGAGAACTACTTAGCCTTTGAACTAATACCATTCTGTCAGCCTTATCAGGTAGATGGAAAGCACAACTAGATAAACTAATTCTACTATATTGTAAAGCTACAATAACAGAATCATAAAGTCTGAAAGTAAATTGCTCCACTGTCATCTTTACAGCCTGATATCTTAGGGAGGGTCCCTTTTGCTCCATCCACTGTGCACCTCTGGACTGGGCTGTGCCTTATCTGACTGTTTCTTAGCCAGCACCTCTTCACCATACCACCCTTTGCCACGTACCATTACATATTCATATCTGTTTAATCTCATGATTCTTTAACACTTTTCTCTTTCTCTCTCTGTTTTTCACTTGAATATACAATTGTGTACAATTTCCAAATCTGCTAGGCAGGTGGTCCTCCCTTAACCCCTTGTTTAGTTACCATTCAAATTTGTGACAGTGCTGAACGAATGGTACTTATGACTGGTCCTTGAAGTTCTGGCCATCCCCACTATTGTGTGATTGCCATTTGTGACCTCCTTACTGGCTTCTGACATACAAATTGAGTGTGAGGGGAAGCTAATTGTAAGTTACAAATGTTGACCACATGATGTCCTTACTTAAAGTCAGTGTGGGATTCGCTCAACAATAGCAACCAAAAGGATTTCCGCCACTAAGTGGTACAGTCAAGTGGCATCTTGCTTTACAACCACAATGCTTTCCACAAAACAATTCCAGTCCCAATTCTTATAGTTAACCAAGGTCTATCTATATTTTTCTTTCTATGACAGATGTAATTAGTGAGGATAATAAATTTGGGAGAAGTGAACTGTATGTAGCGTAAAATAATTAATTTGTTCTGCCTTAGAAAGCTATGGCATAACTTATTACATATAACTTATTATTTTCTTCTAGATTCTCTGTCTCCAAGAAGTTCAAGAGAATCATTATTGGGAGCAGTTGGAGCCAACACTGATGATGATGGGTAAAATTCCTTCTGATATTGAGCTCAGCTCAGAAATATGCTTCTTGATGCTCCAACCAGGATCAGTAAAAATGCCTCTTACTCAGTATTTCACAGCCATTGATGTTTGGGGATGATTGACTTTACTTCGATAGCAGACATGGTTTGGGGAAGCTTAGAGCTTCATGGATGCCTTTGAAGCTCTAGTGCATATAATGTTTTGGGTGGGAGGGTGTACAGAGCTTTGGTTTTGCTTCTCCTTTCCCATGCATTGCTTTCTGAATTGAGTTGAACCAAGATATGAGCAGTGGCTTTTTCATCTCAAAGATCAATCTAGACATAAGAGGCATGTGTAACAAGAAGCTTTTGTCATTTGGCTAGGCTTTACCTGTATCTACAAGCGGCGGACAGGAAGAAAAACAGATGGCTGTGCAATCTGTTACAAGCAGAATAAGTTCCAACTGATCAGTGCTAGCCCTGTTGAATACTTCCGGCCCGGTTTGGATATCCTCAGCAGGGACAATGTGGGCCTGGTGCTACTACTACAACCCTTATTAACAGAAAACCTGGGAGACAAGGCAATCAGCCCTTTGTGTGTGGCAAGCACTCATGTATTGTACAGTCCCCGTCGGGGAGACATCAAACTGGCACAGATGGCTCTGTTCTTGGCAGAGATTGACAAGACCGCAAAACTGGCTGATGGCAGTTACTGCCCCATCATCTTATGTGGGGACCTGAACTCTGTGCCTGACTCCCCGCTATATAAGTTCATCCGGAATGGCCAGTTGTACTATCATGGGATGCCAGCCTGGAAGGTAAGCAAAAGAAAGAGACTAGATAGTCTTGGTTTAGTTCTTAAATAGTTTTATGGTTTCCAGCACCTTCTGAAAATCTTGCTTGCTTTTCTCTGCAGCAGAGCACTTTTTCAGGTTTAGTTCATTTATTTAAACTGACCTACTTACGATAGAGGGCGTCTGTAATCAAGTTGTGGCAGAAAGTGCTATTTTCAATTAATATTGGGATGCTGCTGTGGCAGAAATGGACTTTAAATCCATTGCAGCCTCCCTCCCCCTTTTTTCAGTCCTCTTATCCTACCAAGCTACAGCTGGGAAGTGTGGTAGAAGTGCAGTTCTTCTCCTCAGGGTAAAAGACACACACACACACACACACACACACACACACACACAAACACTTCTTGCATCCTACTACACTACTATAGTAGCAGAAAACAGGAAGATTTGAACTTTCAGAACATCTTGCTCAGCTAGATTTCCAAAGTCTTTATTTAGTAGTCGGGAAAACTCTAAAGTTTGGGGTAGAGTGAGGAGTTTTTTCTCTGTAGTAGTTATTAATGTGCTTGGTAATGCAAATGCATCCCGAGTATTCTTCCATTTATATTCTAGATCAGTGTTTGGTAATTTTAAGATGTGTAGATTTCAACCATCCAAATTCCAACTCAGCCTGGGAGTTAAAATCCAAACAATTATGGTTGACAAACACTGTTTTGGATTGTGGGTTCTGGGTTTCTGATTTTCACGTGGTTGTTCTAGATTTTTCGAACTTTGGATTATTTTCCTCCAAATATTTGGTGGGTATTTGTGTTCTGTTTTTTTCTTTTTCTTCTTTGGCCTGCACAGGTGTCTGGACAGGAGGAATTCTGTCAGAACCCACACCAGCGGAAATTGCTGTTTCCCCTGTGGCCTGGCTGCCTGGGTATAACAGATGATTGCCAGTATATCACTCTTTGTCAAAGCAAGAAGTCAGGTGAATCTCATGGAATTGTAGGTCTTGTGCTTTTCAGTATTGTATGTTCAGAAAGGGATGTCTTTTTTTCAGTGTGAGTCCTCAGAATGACAGCTTTTTAGTCTCTGGGGTTCCTCATTTTGTTTAAAGCATTATTTACTTACATACACACACTATTCAGTGACAGTTGTAAATTCATTGAGTAAACAGGATCATTGCTGATGATGTGGGAATAAACAGTTAATGACTTTGCAGGATTGAAGAAAGGGTTCCATTTTTGTTTGTTTTTACTATTTGAAATTGTATATGCATGGGGGCATTGCAGCTTCATTTTAACAACTGTCAGCTGGAAATTAGATTACAAATGATGTTTGAACATCCTGTAGCCATTCTAATTTTTTTTGGGGGGGGGTGTCTGATTTTCATCTGTAGACAGACTTAAATACAGTCGTGACTTCCTGCTTCAGTTCCGTTACTGTGATATTGCCTGTGAGCGACCTGCAGACTTGATCCTGTTGGAAGGTGTGACAGATGCTGTGCCAGGTATCCAAGATTCTTCCCTACTTTTATCTCTTTCAGGAATAATATACCTTATGGTGGAAAATTTTTAACATTTAACAAGATGCTGCAGAAGTGCTGCTTGTAAGTGGGGTGAAAGTAGTCTTTAGCCCAAAGTAGTGGTGGAAGTATTGGACTTTATACTCCATGATTTCTGAGCATTATTGGCTCTGTATGATGGATTTCCCCCAGTAGGGAAAGATATCCTGCATAGTCTTGCTTGATTTTCATAGTATGATCAAAGATGATCAATGAGTTCTGCAGACTGTGGGTATCTTTGGAATAATTTATTGAAGTAATATATTGACCCTTCATGTTTTATGATTAAATCTGTGGTTATGTCCTATGAAGTTGAAGCTGGGAAGAAATTACTGTATATAAAGGAATCAGAATGCTGTTCCCCAATGAGATAACTTTCTGAAAACTGAACACAACAGGATCAAATTTAATTTGAATGGAGAAACTGGCAGAGTTTAAAAATGTGCTGGATCTGGCCAGTGACTATGGGGAGAAAAAAAAAATCCCATTGCATCCACATGGGGAAAAGAGTTGGGTATTGGATTGGAATGCTGCAACTCTTCCATTCTAAGCATTCTTGACCTCTTGACTTAGGGTGCGGCTTGTTCTGTGGGTCTCAGTGCCCTGACACATACATGCAGGCAACACGTATGCATGCAACTTGATTTTGATTGATGCTTGGGGGCAAAGTGTAAGTGTGCACACATGTACCTTTCACAGATGCAAAATGCTATTTTGCTACAGAGAAGAAAATGCAGGCACCTTCTGTGGCCATATCTAATGGTTGGGAAGAATTCCTGAAGCCATCACTGTTTGCTCCCAATGTTTTCTTTCGGTTCTGAATCGTATCTAGTACTTTAAAAATGCTGGTGTTATTTCTCTTTTGGGCCTTAATTTTTGTCTTCTGTTTGATGTCTGCACAAATGTTGTTAGAATGCAGCCACAGCAGAGTCAAAGTAGGCAAACCCATTTTTAACGTGATACATATTGGTGCTTGGATTTATTCAGAAAGTTGCAGAAGTTTTTCCAGGCTGTTGTGCAAAAAAGATGGTAGTTTGCATAAAATATTGAAACTAAGCTTTTGAGTTTGGGCACTTGATGTATTTTGCTATAGGATGTTGGCCACAGCTGGTTTTGTTATGTCTTTTGACTGAATCAAATATTGGAAACTAGCTGGTGTGTTTGATCAAGTGTTTTTTTGCTTTTGTTTTGCTGCATTGCAGACCGTCCTGCCTATTGGCCTAAAGACCTCATTGTAGAGAACAACTCTGATCCAGAACTGGTTTGTTCAAGGTAATCGGTATGCTGGGTTTGGATTTGGAGAGCTCCAGCACACGTGGGACTAGCAGATTGGGGAAGTCTGCAATAAAATAAAAAAAAGTGAAAGAGTGCTTGTCCGAGTGAGGTAAAGGCAGACGTTTTGTCAACAGTCTGAGATTATATAACTAGAGGAAAGTGAAGCAAGACTCTCTCGATCACGTGATTCAGAGCAGAGAGAATGTTGGAACTACAGGTAGTCCTCGACTTACGACTCCAATTGAGCCCAGAATTTATGTTGCTAAGTGAGAAATTTGTTAAGTGAGTTTTTCCCCATTTCCCCCACTTTCTTTGTTAAATGAATCACTGCAGTTGTTAAACTAGTAACCCAGGTATTAGGTGAATCTGGTTCTCCACTGACTTTGCTTCTCAGAAGGTCCCCATATGGCCCCGCCATGTTGCAACCGTTCGTTATAAATGTGAGTCAGTGGTCAGGCATCCAAATGTAAATCACCTGACTGTGGGGATGATGCAAAGGTAAGTGTGAAAAATGGCCATAAGACTTTTTTTAAGTGCTGCTGTAACTTTGGTCACTAAATGAACTGTTCTAAGTTGAGGACTACCTGTAAACGAGATTTTCTAGAACAAGGTACTGCTTCATGTTCTTTTTGAATGTGATATTATTATTAAGGTTCCAGATAATTTTTTTAGTTTGAGGATTGTTATAAATATTCTCAGATTCCCTTTTGACGTGTGTTATTTTTGAACAGTGAGCAATATTTGGCATTATGGCTAAGCCTAAGGAAATGTGCCCTTCATCTTGAGAGCATTTTCCAACACAATCTAACCCTGGGGCAAAGTTCATAGAGTTAGTTTGGTTGAAAATGCCAGCCCTTTCCCAGTATGCTCTCCTGGCACAGTCTGCAACTTGCATTTGTAGATGGAAATGCTGCAGTATATTATATTTGTCCTTTGCACGATTCCTTAGACTGTAAGTAGCCTAAAACAACATGAGCATTCAACAACGGTTAAAAAAAGCTACTGGAAACAGGGATGTTGCATGAATATCACTGGCATTTTCTTCTCAACAAAGCTTCAAATAATTGATTTTGTTGGGAGCGCAGACAGAGAAAAAAAAAGCCCTCTTTTTCATAAGCTGTGTCCCAGATAATCATCAGTTCTTGGCATAAAGCTTTTATTTGAGTAAATTTCTGAAGCATGGTACTAGTGAATGCTAGCTTAGTTTGCTTTTCTTGCTTCCAGTCATGTTGTTAAATGTCCTCTGCTCCCTCTTCTATTTTTGGGGTGGAATTTCTTTCTGGGTACAGGTATCCAGGTAGTATTCACCATAATCTTAACCTGACCTCAGCTTACAACCATTTCCTGCCCGAGAGAGGTTGCCAAGAGATTACAACCATGCCAATGGGAGTGGGAGCCACTGTGGATTATATCTTTTACTCAGCAATGCCAATCAAGAATGATCAGGAAGAATGTGAGTAGGGCTCTTTCTTCAGCAAGCATATGTATTGTCTGATAATTTTTATTAATTCAGTGGGACTTTGAATGTATCAGTTTGGGTGCAAATTCTGTGAGATGAAGTGAGAGAACTTCATGAGGAAAGGAAAATTGTCTAGCTCTCTGAAGAGAAACTGATCTTCCAGCAGAAATGGATATTTGTTCCATGTCAAATACTAATTCCAGCCTTTCCTTAATTTATTTTGGGAAGAAATATTGATGATTATTTCTGAGCAAGGAGTTGCTCATTCTTCCATTTATTTGGGGTTTAACTTGACAAGTGAGTTGAAAACAGAGTTTAAATTTAGCAGGATGGAAGCCAAGAAATTGACACACATATATATAGAAGCATGACTGGAAATACATTTTTATTGTGTAATTTGTTTCACTGCTCACTTCTCACTTCACTTCTCACTTTCACTGCTCACTTCACTTCTTCTGAATGCTGAAAAGGAATTATATGGACTTTTGAGAACTTGCCATTGATGCATGATCATGTCACATTTAAAAAAATGTAGAAAAGGATATCAAGAGGCCTGGTGAATGTCTGGACTTTGAAATGTATCTATTGTAGTAAATATGTATTTCTTACTTTGCTGTGACTTATTTGTATCTCCTTCTGCATTTTGTTTATCTTCTGATTGCTTCATTACAGCTTTACTTTGTGGGGCCCTGTTTATATTTCCCATTCTGTTTTGTGTTTAGATCGCAAGACGTATCAAGATGGAGCCCTAAAGCTGCTTGGCCGCCTCTCCCTTCTCTCTGAGGACATCCTTTGGTCAGCAAATGGCTTGCCAAATCCTTTCTGTTCATCTGATCATCTTTGTCTGCTGGTCAGTTTTGGGCTAGAGATTCCTGACTAATCATGTGCCAGATCTTCAAGACTCTCTTAGAGTTGGCCTGAATGGGAAAATCATGCCACTGAAGTTTGCATCAGCGAGCGAAAAGAAAAAAAGGATCTTCCCCACCCTCCCCCCTTCCCTATTTTTGAGATGTCCTTGTTCTTTTCTCCCCTTTTTCATGAGGAAATAATGATTTGGTTTACTCTAGAATTCTGCAATCCTAGTCTGAGCTTCACTGCCACTTTATGTCCGCCTATAGTCTGGCTACTATATCACCTTAAAGGGCATCCTGCCAATTGGCAGTCTTGTCTGTTTGGTCTTCCTCTGGTTTGAAAGTGTGCTCACTCACTCATCCGTTAGCAGGGCGTGTCATGGAGTATCACAAAAATCTGAACAGAGTCTTCATGTAATGTGGGCTACACACGCACATACACACACTTGCTTTGTGCTGCAGGCAGCAAGAGATCTCTATACTGTTTACTATTACACTCAACTCAGAGTGACAGTAGTGTGATTTTAATTTTTTTGAAAGCTAATGAGCTATTGCTTCCAATGATCCTGTTTGCATAGGTAAATGCTTATTGGCATGTCCTTCTTGCCTGTTTGGTAATGGAATTAATTCACAGCTGGCATCCCCTGACTAACACAGTTACTTTTCCATAAAGATTTTCCTGGCAATTTAAATTGTTTGCACATCAACAAAGCTTCTTGAAAACTACTCTTTAGATTAAAAATTAATTTTATTCTCTGTTCTGAGAACATTGCATTTTATTATCAGGTTCTTCAAGAGGCTTTTTACACACTGATTCACAACTTTGGGGTGTTTTTGGCTGTCTCTGGTGACAACTAGAGTTGCAAATAAGGACTGCCAAAACTAATAGAAAATGATAGATGCTTTTTAAAAAAATGGAAGCCACGTTGTTGGGAACTCAAAGGGGCCTGACAGTTGCTGCTCATTTAAAAAAAAACACATATTGACAGATCGTTAAATAAATATGTGATTCAGAGTAATGGTTGGTCTGTAAATAACTCCCTTTCTCGATATATAGAAAATTTATTACAGTATGTGCAGGCTGTGCGCTACATTGTATTGGAAAAAATGCATTGGGAGCTTTCAGTATTTTAAATGTTTTCTTAAATTTGAAAGAAAAATAAATACTTTTTTCTAATTTCAAAAAAGTTGTCAATTCAGTTGGTTGAGTCTGGAAAAAGAGTGAACTGAAGCCCTTTTTGTGTAACGCCCTCTTGTGGATGTTACACTTACGTTACACGTAGAATGTGTACAAAGATGCTCGACAAAGATGCTGGAAAAGTTAAACATGGGACCTCCCTCAGCAGCTTACCACAATATAATAATGCCTAAATTTCAGATTCTTTCTCTTATGGAGCAGAAAAAAAGAAAGGAAGGAAAGAAAGAAAGAGAGAGAGAAAGAAAGAAAGAAAGAAAGAAAGAAAGAAAGAAAGAAAGAAAGAAAGAAAGAAAGAAAGAAAGAAAAAGAAAAAAAGTCTTATCTTTTCAGTTGGAAAAAATATTCATTATAATTCTTACTAAGATTCTTAGCTGCCTTTTGTTGATTTTTCTGCTCTTCTATGGGTTGATTTGAAAATGTTTAGGTTAGAAATCCACAGATCTGTAACAATTTGCATGTTGACTCAAGCTACAGGACGTAATGGTCAACCCTGTTATACAACTAGGTCCTTCAGGTACCATATTTTTCCACTGAGCTATAATTGGAGGGTTTTTATATTCTGCACAAACTCTTGACTGATTGGAATATAGGCATATAAATGTTCATGTTGGAACAGAGATAAATAGCCTATGAGCCACGTGCAATTCCAAGATTGCATCAAAACTCTGGTTATTGAAAGAGAGAAGGAACTTTTCTTAGTTTTAAGGGGGAAAATCAGGTTAAACTTATTTTAATAAAACTAACCACCTGCCAAATTTGATGGAAAATCCTAACTCCATTCCCTCTGTTCTCTGTGGCATATGCTTCCAGCCTTAGGTGTAGCTTCTTTGCGAAACGTTTTTGGAGTGATAATGTTTTTGTTCTGATACTTAAGAGTCAGAGACTTAACTCTGCAACCTTGTATTTATGACTTGGGAATAAGTCCCATTCTACTCCAGATAACTTCTGAGTAAATGATTGTGTTCTTAAGGATCCAAATAAGAGAAATCTGCAGGATTGGAGGCTTTCATCAACATGATAAAAGTAGCAATGCACTGTAACCGCTGCCCCTTTTTGAACATGCACATATCCCAACATACATATAAAATGAGAATTCTCCATGCTCAAGTATTGTCATTTAGAGCATGCTAGAAAAGTAATAGGACATATGCCAGCTCTTTACTGGAAATAATTCTGTCTTGGAATATTGTTAGCCTTTCAGTACAAAATAATCCTTGTTAAAATGACGGTTGCAATATGTATTGTCCCTGAATAGGCCATTCCTGGAAGTCTTGAGTAACAATGTACCCAAAGACTACTTTTTATTTGGGAAGAAGTCTTACTCATTAATGAAAACATCAATAAACAATTGTTTTACGACTCCCAAGGTTTAAAAATATGCAGAAACAAACTTTAATTCTGAACAAGAATCGGGATAAGGAATACAAAATTGAAGGATAGCTAGAACTAAATCTATACAGGTTCAGTATCAGTGGTATAAGAACACAGAGCCAGGAGGTGGGAGTAGTTCACAAAAGATACACAACATGAACATCCATAAGGAAACAAAACTCTACTTTGCTGTCATGACAACAGACCTGAAAACAAAATAAACTGCTAAAATGTGATACATACTGATTGTCTTAAAAGCAATGCCCTCATTTCCCTTGGAACCATCTGACAAAATTAGAGGATCTCTGTACTACAAGTTTTGAGGCAGGTGCTTAGCATATCATGCCAAGAGAGTGGTTTGTCGACAACAAGACATCTGTTGCTGAGATCATGCTTCATTCAGATTTCCCTAAGGAGCCTAGCTAAGCTCACTTTCTGGCCAATTAACTGGATAGGTCCAGCAGTCTGTGACAAAAGGACTGCACTGAAAATTTCTTGCACACATTTTAAGATAAAATATATTTCTGCACAGAGCCCTAAAGCTAAGTTGATTTGTTTTATGGCCAATATGTCCTTAAAACAAGGCAGGCATGAACTACGTTCTAGGGACCTCTTCAGTGACTAGAAGTTTCTTAGCAAGAAATGAGTAATGGCACACATAATCACAACTGGACATTTTTTTTGCACTCACCAGCTTCAGAACTGCAAAAACTTCTTTCAAGAGAACAAGAACCAGGACTTTAAGCTGACATCGAATTAGTGGGTGATCACATTAGATTTTATCATATCTATTGATTTGTGATACAAAAGAAACAGCCAGGCTAATTGGAGGCTGAAGAAAAAAGACACTGATGCTTTGTGCATTATCTAGTGTATAAACATTGAAAATGGGTATCACAACACAGAGACATATAACCAACCAGCCACAAGATTAGGAAGTGCAGAACTTCAGCTAAGGCTTTCAGCAAATATTGTTGCTATGTGATCATAAAACAGATCTAATACTGACAAGTATTGTGCAAACTAATTTAAATACTATATGTTGGGCCTGGATAGCAGCAATTATGCATAAATTGAAAATATCAGTGCATATGAGAAGAGAACACTATAGTAACATCATTCTGCCATAGCATTTCCCATAAACTGTTCTATATTTTGTTTAGTTCTGCCCTGCTACAGCAAACATGACCTCTTCCCTTCTGTTCAGAGGTTAGGGAGAAGTTTTCAGTTCTTCTCAAGTCTCAGTCTCACCTCAGGATTTTTTTTTTTTTTTTCCATAACATTGTACAGTTGCTTTCATCACTTCCGCAACTGATGATTGCAAACACAGATAGTCTCCACAACTTATCACCATAATTGGGACTGGTACTTTCACTGCTAATTGCAATGGTGATTAAGTGAATTATACCTGGTTTTATGCTCCCTTTTTTTTTGCTATGGTAATTAAGTGTATCACACAATAATTTAAGTGAATCTGCCTTCCCACAATGACTACATTTGTCAGAAGCTGGCTGGGAAGGTCACAAATGACGATCGTGTGATACTGCAACTGTATGTAAATATGCACAATGCCAGTTGCCGAGCACCAGAATTTTGATGACATGATCATGGAGCCCTGTGATGGTCATGTAAAGATTGGTCGTAAGTCAGGTTTTTTTCAGTGACATGGAAAGTCGCTAAGTGAATGGTTATAAGTTAAAGACTATGTGTAAGCACATAAGTTAAAGACTGTGTAAGCACACAAATTCACACAGCTAAATAGAGTGTATCAGTGACAAACCCACAATTTTATACAATGAAACCTTGGTGGGGATATATCAAATATTTGATTCACCCTAGCACCAGCCTTCAAGCTGCATCTTCAGGCTGAAAGTGGTGGAGAGGAATACCGGTACACCTTGTTGCTGCGTACTGCCCAGGATAAGGCTGGGCAACCTTAGTAAGCTCATTTATAAATGCAAAGCATTCTGTGTGAGTTCACCACCACTCTAATTAGTATAAAGCAGCTACAACTCAGAATCTTTTAATCTTTACGACTTAGTGCTTTACGGCAGGGGTCCCCAACCACCGGGCCCCGGACCGGTACCGGTCCGTGGATCATTTTGTACCGGGCCACAAAGAATGAATAATCATGATTAAAATGTATATAATAATATGTTTTTTAAACATATTTCAGTAAAGAAATAGTAAAGAAGCCCTTTACTATTGGGGAAGAATTGATTTTCCCGGTCCTTGAAAAAGTGTTTCTGCGNTTGGGGAAGAATTGATTTTCCCGGTCCTTGAAAAAGTGTTTCTGCGTGAAACTGGTCCCTGGTACAAAAAAGGTTGGGGACCACTGCTTTACGGGAAGCCACCTAGCATTAACAAAATGCAACTACCTATAAACCCCCTCATGATCATACTTTAACATGTTTAGTTGTACCTATTCAAGATACTTTGGTTGTAGCTTAGTTCTGCTGACTTGCATGGATGGATCATGAATGGAAGATGTTTAGTCCATCACTGTTGCCAGTTTTATGAAACGTATTTGTTATTTATCAGGCAAAAGGAACCCCCAACAGAAGACATACAGTAGAACTTTAGTCCCCCAGCTACTGTTGAACTATTTGAAAACATTAACACTATTTTAATAGGGCAAAGCCCTTCCATGATGGCATACAAGATACACATCTATTACACAAACATAATCAAATACCACTGATTACAGAATAAATCACCGGGCCTCAAAGGTCAAAGGCAGCAAAATAAAATTATTTTCAGCACTATCTTGAAGAAATGAAATTAGAAGGCCTGAGGATTCTCTAATGGAAACTCATTGGAAAGGCCAAGACCACTCTTTTAAAGGCCCTGCCCTATGTAGATGTACTCAGAGTGTGATGAGTTGATATGCATGGAGGCAGGCTTTCAAGTAATTTGAGACCAAGCCCTTTAAGGCTTTAATGGTTATGTGCAGACCTAAAACTGGTCTCAGAAACATACTGACAAATGTACTGTTAACCATTCAACTCCCAGGACAACTGAATGGCCATAACCTGCATGTTTTCAATATGCAATGTCAGCCCCAGAGACGGGGAGAAGATGGCAAGAAGGTGACAGCAGGGAGAATTCCTTTTTTGCATCTGTCATGTAAAGGAAAAAATAGTTTATCCTACTAAAAGCAGCACTGTGGGAAACAGGAATGCAGGCCAACGTATGCAAGAAATTGTAAGAAAACGCCTGGACAAGTACAGGATTATAAGGTTTATAAGGACTAGAAGGCTTACATCCCAGGATTCTGAAGGAGCTGGAAGATATAATTTTGGAACTCCAGAGCAAAATCTTTCACAGCTCCTGGAGTACAGGGGAATTACCCAGAGAACTGGAAAAAAGCTGATGCGATTCCAATCTATAAAAAGGGGGGGAAAAGTGGACCCAGGAAAGTACAGACCAATGAGCTTGACATCAATGCCTTGGGAAATTCTGGAAAAGATAATCAAGTAGCAGATTTGTGAACATCTAGAAATAAACAAGCCATTACCAGAAGCCAGCATAGGTTTGTTCAGTTTGCAAGACATACTTAGGAAGTTGGTCTTCTTTGATAAAGTCACTAAATTAGTGGATCGGGGAATGCTGTATAGTATACTTAGACCTCAGTAAAGCATTTGACACAGTAGACCATAACCTATTTCTTAGAACAGTTCTAAGACAGATGAATTCACAGTTGGCTGATCAACTGCCTTACCACAATGCAACTACATTAGGGCTGTTGAACTCATGGTCTGTGGGCCGGATGCATCACATACTGACCATGCCCACATCCAGTTTAGCAAAAGGGAAAAAAATTGTGATACGTCATGCGATGACACCATGACAACACTAGTTTAACACTACATCTACATCAGGGGTGAAATTCAAAAATTTTCCCTACTGGCTCTGTGGGCATGACTGTGAGCATAGTTTGGTATACTTGGTATAATAGTAATAGCAACCAGGGGGAATTTTTTACCAATTCAAATTATTTCTACCACCTCTCCCAAGGTGGGCCGAGGTGGTTGAATTTCACCCCTGATCTATATGGAGGGAAGCATGCTGTGCGGTGCCTCAAGGTTCTGTTTGGATTCAGTGATCTTCAACATTTTCATAAATTATCTAAATGAGGGGATAGAGAGAGAATTCAACTAATTTGCAGATGATACCGAGCTGGGATGAATTGCTAACACTTTAGCAATTGTCAGAAGGATCTTCGCAGACTTGAGCATTGGGCCTTATCCAACAAGATGTTGTTCAGTGGTGAGAAAAGTAAGGTCCTGCACCAAGACAGGAAATATCAAACGTACAAATATAGAATAGATAATACCTGGCTTTTCTATATCAGTAACCGTGAAAGGGATACATATGTCCTAATGGATCATCACTTAAGTATGTGCCAGTAGTGTGCTGCAGCTGCCAAAAAAAGCCAATGCAGTTCTAGGCTGCATTAACATCAATATCACGAGAAGTGAAAATACTGCTTGATATGCACTAGTGAGGCCACACTTGGAATACTGCATCCAGTTCTGGTCATCACAATACAATAACAATGATGAGACCCTAGAAAGAGTGCAGACAAGAGCAACTAAGATAAGAAGGGGTTTATAGGATAAATCGTATGAGGAACTGTGAAGGGGACTTTTAAGGATATGACTAGTTTAACCAAAATAAGAATTAGGGATGACATGATACCTGTCTTTGGGTACATGAGAGGCTGCCATAGAGAGGTGGGGATCAACTTATTCTCCAAAGCTTCATAGGATAAGCCAAAAAGCAATAGGTGGAAGCTTGCTAAAAAGAGATCCAACTTGGAACTAAAGGGAAACTTCTGGACAGTGAGAACAATTAGAGAATGAAACAGCTTGCCTCCCACAGTTATGGGTGCACCATCACTGGAACTTTTCAAGAAAGGATTGGAAACTACTTGTATGGCATGAATTAAGGTTTCTTAGCATGGGCAGAAGGGTGGACTAGAAGATCTTCAAGAGTCCTTCCAGCCCTATGATTCTGAGTGTTTCTAATACATGAACTGTCAAGCTAAGACTCATTTCTTTCAGAAAGTGTCACAACTGGCATAGTACTTTCAGCTCACACAAATTATTCCCAGGCATAGAAGCCACCTTAAGTCCCCCACTTAGCTACAATTCCCAAAGTGCTCATTTTGACCCATTTGGAAAAGCAGCCTCATCTACCACTAAATATAATGATCTAGCCAGACTGGCCAGCTAGCTACTTTTCATCCCCAAGCAACCTCTAATATTGCCTTGTCCAGATTAAGTTTCATCTTCTGAACTCTCTCACCCATTCCAAAGGGTCTCCAGACATCTGTTCAAGTAGTCTAGTGTCTCTCTAGAGGAAAATAATAAGTGGTTCTTATAAACCTCAGCTCAAATACTGAATGATTTGGTGAACTCATCTGTGAAAAGTTTACTTCCACCACACCTCATCTCATCTGCAGTAATACAAATAAGGTCAGCAAGCTCTTTTAGAATCTGACAGGAGATTTTAAAAAAAACCTTTCTTGTTCTGTGACTTAGCATTCACCAGAAGCTTCAAAGACTATAGGCCAGTACCCAGAATTACTGAGGCTGGGACACAAACCAGAAGGGAAGGCATTATTGAAGGGAATTGCATTATTACTGCTGATAGATTAATATACAATTTCATTAGAATCTCACAATATGTTACCTAAAAACTAGACTCAATATTTTAAAAATAACACATTAAAATCTTAAAGATAACTATTGTCCAATTCCTATGTTTTCTCCCTTACTTTTATCAAAATGAAAGGATTCAGACAACAGTTTTCTAAATGCATCTCTGTGACATGCTTGTTCTGGGCAGGAATACTTGTATATATTCTGTAGTATTATGCCACATATAACAAGATTACTAAAGTGGTCCCATGAGAATTAATGTGATATGTAGAAAGTAAGGAATATGATTTTGACAGAGCTATGCAAGCTGTTAACAAAGCAGCAGTGAAAAACACCTTAAGTCCATAAGAAACAAAAAATATTTGGAAGTGGCTGAAGCAGACACTTCACTAATTCACAGGAATGCAATGGAGGTGGGGAAGGAGCTACAGCACAATAGCCATTACAAGCCAGACTTGTAAGATTCTGTAACTATAGCCATTCTCAAAAATGGTAGTTTTAGCCCTCCTGGCCTGATCTACATGGTGGGGTTAATAGGATACTTCCACCCAGTGTTAATTACAATAAATATACGGAAGCTGGCCTACTCTAAGTCAATGGTCTATAACAGGGGTGTCAAACTTGTGTCGTCATGGTAGCGTCACGTGACCTATCAGGACTTTTCCTCCCTTCACTAAACCAGGTGTGGGCATGGCCAGCACGTGACACATTTGGCCTGCAGGCTGCAAGCTTGATACCCCGGTCCATAACGTCTTTATTTCCAAGAAGGCCACTGGATCCCACACAATAGGTTAAACATTTTTCTGAAAATGTTCCCCTTTTAACCAGGAAAAAAGTCTAGAGAAGGGTGTTAAATTTAAGATCCACAGGCGCCAGCCTGGAAATAGCACAGGACCAGCCCATAGTGCCTCTGCTAGCAAAAATGGGGCATGGGGAGAGAACAACTACATAGCTGATCCGGGCCTCCAAGACATCCAGTTTGACACCCTTGGTCTAGAGTAAAATAAAATATGAAACAATCTGCAAGGGCTAGAGGAAATGACAGGGAATATCATCCCAAGCTCTTTTCTACTAAATAGGCATTTTATGGCTGGCCATATCCATATTGTAGCCAGGTTATGAATATGTATATCCTACATGGTAGTCATTCTATGAGATGACACATGGCATGATATCAAAATTTTATATGTACCCAACGGTTAAAAAAGAGTGTGGGAATATTTCATATATGCTTCCTTGTCACTGCCTCTAAACTATCTAATGTATTGTAGATCCCCTTCTCATTTTTGAGTCCATATCACCCCCCCTCTCCCCCTTCTCAGTATATATAAAATGCAATATTATTCACCAGAAATGCTTTCTGCTTCTATAAGTAGAGTCATGCAAGGCACATCAGAATCTTAAGTGTTTATTTCATAGCAGGTCTATTCTGCTACAAAAACATAATGTTTTTAAAAACCCTGTAAGATAATAAATATCTGTGACAAAGATGGTAGAGAACAATAACAATAAAATCTATTTTTCTTGCAATTATAGGAAAGCTACATCCTAAATAGGAGTGGGTCAAGTGTTTTAAGATCTCTCTGGGTTTCTCTCCTTACACCATCATCACTTCTTTCCATGATTTGCATGTACTAACTGTATGGTTAAATGAAGACTTAGCATCAGATTCTTTAGAGGTTTCTCAAATTACTATCATCTAACAAGGCCTATCACATTCCTTTTCATCTTACTTATTAAATACTAAATGTCCAAGTTTTCCTGCTTTCTGGGTGTCCACCCATCTTTTTAATAATGGCCACTACAGAGTTTTCTATTCATGCCTCTAAAGCCTACCAACCTATTTGCCCATTCAGTGTCAAAGGGATATGAACTGAACTATGGAGCAGGTTCATGACTAAGTTTGGCTTCTGTCAACATTCGTAACCATATTTACTTAATAAAACATCCGAGAGAAAAAGATGCATCACAAAAGTAATGCAAATTCTCTTTTATAATATAGCCTTAAGAAAAGGCAATAAAATACTGGTTCCACAGAAAAACTCTGTTTCTTCTACCCATTTTGCACAAGTCAAGAAGGGAGGAGAAAGAATCAGAAAAGAGAATACAGAAAGAGACAAATCCCAGGATCTGATCCCCGTGTTAATATCTAAATATACTGCTATGACTTGACACACTCTAGGAACCCTCAGTACACAATTTCATACAGCAGGAATGAATTCACATCTTGTCAGGGAGAAAGACCAAGGGTCATGTTACTATAAATGAGTAAGACACTCTTTTCCAAGAAACAGGAGCTGTGCTTTCCCAGCAGCGTTCTCTCAACAGACACCCTCCAGATGGCGAGACTGCAATTCCACACATATAGAGAGTATCAGGTTGTTCTGCTGCCACCCGAAAGCTTCTATTATTCTAACAACAGTCAAATTCAGAATAGCACCAGAAAGTGAGGAAAATGGAAACCTGGTCTCCAATTAATCTCTAGAATGCATCACAATTGGGTATCGCCATGACAAGCCATTTAAGCTTTGATAGCATTCATCTGAGGTCCATGCCCCAAAACACAGGCAGTTCCTAAACTATTTTCTATTTACAAAACATGTATCTTGAGGATCCAGCTAGCCAGTTTGCATTGGGAGTTGCATGATGTGCCTTTTCATCCTAGGCAATCCATTATTTGAAACAAAAACACTAGGATCACATTGATGATTTTAGAGCATATGCAACAACATGGTACGCTTTCCCCACTCCCCAAGTTATTAAAAATATTAAAATTCTCAGAAAATACAAATTAAAAAATTCTTCCATAGGAGTCAGTATTTTTTTTTTTTTGCTCCTAGCCCCTGTCTATCTCCTGAGATCTCCTGCTAAACTGGTTCCTTCGAAAGCAGAGAGGAGACATAGAGCTTACTATGGGGTTTTTTGAAGTCAAAAGCATTCTACTTCTGTGTGGGCTGAGAAACAGCAAAGAAAGGGCTTTTACTGTTACTTTGCAAAATGTATCTTCTCTTGCCACCATGCAGAACAATGAATAACTTGGTGGAAGATCTTTTTTATTTGCTTGTTTTTTTAGTTAGTGTATTTAGTTTCTGATATAATGCAAAGACATGGCTGTCCTCTATCTAATACACAGGCTATCACCCCGAGTAAATAAATACCTTGGAAAATATGCACTTTGTACCCTCTGCATCCCCTCCCACACTGCACATCTTACAGGTAGTGTTGGTTTAAATGCTTTCCACCAAATGGTCCACAAATGAGAAGTTCTTTATACTCTGATTTGGTAACCATTAAGGTCGGGCATGGCTTTGGGTTCTGTAGGTTTCTTATCTCCAGATGGTCTGCATAATGGAGAGAGAAAAAAAAAAAANTGGAGAGAAAAAAAAAAAAACAGCAAATGAACAAATGAAATAAGTCTGCACCTTCCAACAAGAAAAAGTTTTTTTTAACTCTTTTAATATCTTAAATTGTTACCATTATCTGTAAAGCTTAGCTAGGTAATCATCCCACATATTCTTCAAGGATACATTCTGGGCATAAGTTCTCAAAGTCTTGACTTGGCAAATGCACCAGGCTAGGTTTTAATCAACATCAGTATCTCTTCTCCTTCTGTGAGTCTTACAATAAGTCAGGAAGAGGCTTGTCATCCTTTTCTTGCTTGAATGGGGGCATGAGGCAGAGACTGGAAGCCGTGCCTGTTTCCTTCTATTAATGAGCTTTCATTATGACAATGAGTTTACAATACAAGAATGCAATGGGAGGAGGCAATTTCTTGCAGATGGCATTCACTTTTTTTCTGTGAGGAGTATTCATAGAAGGGAGGAGTTTGTGCAATGCTTTCCAAGGAAATCCATATCTATTCTAACTCAGATTTCTAACAGACACCCTTGTTGGGAATAACACCACTCAGCAAAGAATATAATTGCATGTAAGGTAGAGGTGAAGGTAAAGTTTTCCCTGTCCAGTCATTTCCGACTCTAGGGGGTGGTGCTCATCTCCATTTCTTAGCTGAGGAAGCCAGCATTGTCCGAAGACATTTTTGTGGTCATGTGGCCAGCATGACTGTACACCGAGGATGATACCTTCCCACCAAAGTGGTACCTATTAATCTACCCACATTTGCATGCCTTCTGGTTGCTAGGTGGGCAGGAGCTGAGGCAAGTAATGGCAGCTCACCCCATCATGCAGTGCTCAGGTCTCGAACCCAGACAGTCAGCTTTCCAGCTGACAAGCTCAGCGTCTTTAACTGCTGAGCCATTGTGTCTGCTAGAATTGCATGTAAATATGCAAAATATTGCTCTGTTGGAAAGAAGTTATGAATCAGTTAATGGTCATTCTGTAAAATCCACAAGACTCAATCAATCATTTAATTTCAAAATGTCACTGGGAGCAATAACCAAACAGGTTGCTTAAAAGCAGAGAGAAAAAAACTGGTGCGAAGTGTATATACTGAGACAAGAAGAATTATGTAAAAGATGTTTCTACTCATGTAGGACAAAAAAGTTATGTGCACTTAAATTGTAGCAAAATCAAGGAAACCAAAAACTACATAAAGGCAAAGCAAAGTATTGCAGGCTTACCGCCTTTCTGTCCGGCTATTGCGGCGATGTGGACTGGATTGGCTTCGTTGTGGCGATGGTACATCCTTTTTCCTATCCTTGGTGGGTGATGGTGGGCCAGTAGATTTGCTGATCTAGGGAAAGAGCAACTTCATATCCTTAGACTTTTCTCTTGATACAAAAACTCGGAAGGAGCTTGCCGTATTTTTAGCACTGTTTAGGTCTTTTGAATGTTCAAAACACTTCACCAAAATTTTGTGTATAAAAGACCATCTAAATATATCTACAGAAAGAGCAAATTGCTGCTAATTATCATGCTGATAGGAAGGGAAAATTTGCCAAATGAACACATCTAGGACTTAGCCTTAAGAAACATCTAACAACAATTATTCCTTCCTTCCAGGAGTAAAAAAATGACATTATCTATAACACATTTCATCAACCGAGTAATATTTAACGAAGGAATGGGTGAGCAACCTGAACCATACATGAATTTCCCCACCCCCATATTTTGTAGATCCCAGAGCCTCTTCAACCGCGATTGCCAAAAATGGACAAAACAGCATTAACCCAAACACCTTTCTTTCTATTCTGAAACAGGTCCTCTCTATTTCAAGATGGGAACTAGACAAAAATGACAGCAGAAGTCCAAAACAGGCTTAAGTGTTGTAAAATAAATAATATCCTCCAAGACTCGTGGGTGTACGACATTGTCCCACCTGTTCTAAATCATCAACCCAATCATTGTGGGTCCAAAATCTTTCCCAGGCATTCACTTTAGGGCACTCACCCATACTTTACAAGGGTAGATTAAACAATCAGCTCTTCTTTTCCCCCTTCCCCTCACCTTTAGCCTCATGTCACGGGAATGTCTCTCAAGCTCCTTGCGGAAGTCCTCACGGCTCAGCTTCTCCACATCCAAGACGGAATGCTTCCATTCGATCTGCTCCACACTGTGTGGGTCATGGGACACACACTGGCCAAGCTTCACCTTTTTGAGGGTGTGCCAGCAGCACCGATATGCCTCTTCGTAGTCAAAAATAAGCTCACTCAGAGTGCGGAAGGTGGGAGCTTTGTACATGAGGTCCTCGCGTCGACTTATGCCTAGTGCCCCATAGCGGCCCCCAATGTTCACTCCCAGCACAATATGGTGGAAGTAGTTCCCTGAGAAGTAAGTTTTGAAACTGATGGGGAAGCGGTCCAGTGTTGGCATGTGGTTGGTGAGGTAACTATTGATGATGAAATATTCAGGAAATAATAATGGAAAAATATAATAAAAAGGATAAATACATTGTGCTACATATTTTAACAGCTGCTAGGATTTCCTATGCACAATTCTGGAAGCAAGAAATTGTATCACCAGAGGGTGTGGTGATAAAAAAATGTTTAGACTGGGCAGAGATGGACAGACTAACAATGAAATTAAGAGACAAAGAAGAGTCGATATATTATGTCTGGGATGCCTGGTATGAATGGTTTAAGAATAAAAAGAAATCAAAATGACAATTAGGTATAGAATAAGAAACTATGTAAATACTTATATCTATATTAATCTCTTTCTATATTTATTTATATATTAAGTTGAAATTGTATAATGAAAGAAATGTGTATATAGAAAGATGATAAGGAAATGTAAAAGATGTCTTGACGTTGATATAACGATGTATAAGGTTTTATTTTATGTTTTTAAATTTTGAAAACTAAATAAAATTTACTGAATTTAAAAAAAAAGAAATATTCAGGAAATAGGTAGTATAACAAAGGAAAGTAGTGAACCATCATTCTATTTTTTTAACATATTTTAGACTTAATTCTTATCTCTTATCAGGATAAACTAGTACAGGTAGTTCTTGACTTACAACAACAATTGAGTCCAACATTTCTGTTAAGTGAAATGTTTGTTTTTTGCCCCATTTTATGACCTTTCTTGCCACAGTTGTTTAGTGAATTCCTGCAGTTGGTAAGTTCGTAACCCGGCTGTTAATGAATCTGTTTTTCCTCATTGACTTGGCTTGTCAGAAGGTTGCAAAAGGGGATTGTGTGACTTTGAGACACAGCAACGGTCATAACTATGAACCAGCTGCCAAGCACCTGAATGTCGATCACAGGCTCACGGGAGGCTGCAATGGTCGCAACTGTGAAATATGGTGATAAGTCACATTTTTCAGAGATGTTGTAATTTTGAGCGGTCCCTAAATGAACTCGAGGACAAACTTGTAACTTGAGGCCTACCTGTATAGCATAGATTTGGGGAGGCACTTCTAAAACATCTGGAAGACTATGGTCTTTTTTCTGTGTGACAAACTACCAAACCTATTTCCTCTATAGATAAATCTCAGCTGAGTGTTCTCCAGAACCATCCATGCATTTGGTGCATCAGATTTCTTTACATTAGCCTTCAAATTTATGAGCCTGGGCAGATCATCTAGCATCATAAAGACAATTCAAAGGTTTATAATACAGTCCTCCTAACACTAATTAAAACATGCAGTGCAGTGAAAATCCTATTCCAACTGCACTCACAAGTTTACAACCAAAGCAAAGGAAAACCTATGATTAAAAGACATTCTGGGACATCAGACACAATTCTTTCAAAATAGGATGCGATTCCTAGACTATTAGTACAATAAAAAAGGAATCTGCCAGTCAACTAAAATATTCCTAATTAGAAAATGAGGGTGTCCCTTTGTTTTTGCTATGCTTCTTGTCTAAAACAAGAAGAAAATTAAACAGTTTGCCTATCAGAGCATAAATACAGTAGGATTAAGATGTTATTTCTGGAAATCGTGTACAACCATTTAGTCTTCTAAAATAAAAGGATACATTCCTAGGATCACAGCCTCCAAACACTTGATTGGCAGGGCTTCCTTTGTCATTTCTTTGGCCAGATCCATCAGCCTTTGAGACAAGACAAAGAACAAGCAAGAATATTAATATTTTAAAGGTTTTGTCAGATAATATATAAGTGGAGAACAGCCTGAAGGAAAAGGGAAATAATTGCTTGGTCATTCAAGAACAGAAAAGAAGTCATGATGGGTAGTTCCTCTTCACTTCATACTTTTTTTTCTACCAATACTGAATTCAGCATTCAGTAAAAATTTGTCTTCCAAAACAGATTAAAGCTTTCGTGTATATTTAGAATAATTTGAGTATCATCATATAACTTTCCATGTTTAATCTCTATCATTAAATGTCTCAGGTTAAGAGGCCCAAGTCTGGCATGCCGTGGAGGCTTAAACTACATGAATGGCACTGCAATCAAGAATAATAAGCACCTCCACCCATATTTATCACATCAGCTAGGCACCAATTATGGCTATGTTGCAAGAAATACTGTACTCTACTGAGGGAGATAGAAAACCCAGGAATCAAGTGTAAGTTGCTTCTTTAGCAGATTATATAACATTTTTTGCTGTGGCTGTTTCATGGATCTGCAACTAGGAAAAATTGTGCTCTTTTAGGATAAGGGTAGGAGTAGGGGTAAGAAAAAGAACTATTCTCAAAATAAGGCTGGAAAGACAATACTTACCCAGTCAAAGGCCTGCTTTTCTTGATTTCAAAGAACTGTGTCCCAGTGTGATTGTATCTGGGAATAAGAAGTTAAGGGGTCTTTGGCTTGAAAGAGCTTCTGCAGGGTGGGGGGAAAGAGACAGCATAAGCAAATTATTAAAAACATTGATAGATGTGTGTTTGTGTGTGTGTTGTGCAGAGGGACTATAGTGTGGGCAGCAGAAAAGTTTATTTTTCTTTCACCAATTATGACCCCCAACAAAATCCACTCCAGGTTTCCACCCAAAATACAGCTAGCAGCCTCAGTGAGTCTAGCAGCAGCAATATGCACTCAAAGCACTCCCCATTTGGAAAGGCATCAAGTGAAATGCTTTTTCAATGCTGTATTTATGATGTAGCAAAGCAAACTATGAAACAGGTTAACTCTGGTTTTCTTACAACAATGATGACCGAATGCCTAGGGAATAAGCTAAAGGAAATGAATAAGACAGTAAAGCCACCGACTCTTAACAAACATCAGCCTCCTGAAAAAGAGACAGAGAGGGAAGGGGGGAGGGGAGGGAAGGGGAGGGAGGGAGAGAGAGAGAGAAGGTTCTTTTTCCAGTGGAGCCAAAATGTTAACAAGTTATTTCCTTTTGTGGTCAAGCAAGGAAGTTGCCTTGCTTCTCTTTTCATTTCTTGGGGATTCAGATACAGCTGAAAGGATACTGAAGTTCCCTGATATAGCGCTGTATAGTTTCCAAGCGCTCAGGGATGAGAGTGGTTGACTGTAGAGTAGGCACACTTGGTATGGGGATCTGTAGATAAGAAGGGAGGGAGAAAATAAGATTCAAGATCACCAAGTCAAAGATGAAATTCCATTTATATTTGAGTTGAAAGGAAGGAAATCTGTGGCACTCTAGAAGCAAATCAACTGTAACTTTCAGCATCTTTCATCATAACTGTACTGTTTAGAGCTACTGTCATTCATAAAGATTGCCACAAGACTGCCTGCCTCAGCCTATTATAGCTAGTCCTCCCTTTACCTTTACCTCCCTTTACCTGCCTTGGGCAGCAACTATTTGAAATTAAAATGATGTAAAAGATCAACTTTGTGTTTATGATCATCACAATGTCCCATGGTCATTGGGATCACCATTCCTGTGTTTACAACTGGAACACATTTATGGCCACAGCAGCATCGCTCAGTCAAGCTGCACACACACAGCTTGTGACAAGCAGAGTTAATAGAGAATGTAGAAGTAAAACCATAAACTATGGTCATTTGTGGTCACTAAGCAAGAATTACTTGTAGTAGATTAGTGTTCATAACCCAATAATATCTAATGATAATAACCAATTGGTAAGCAAAAATATCTAATGATGATTTCTTATATATACTCCTTTCTCTAAGCCAGAACAATGCATTTTAGAAGTGCTATATTACAACTTCATTAATTCTAAGAGGCTTTGGAATTGTGGGGGTTGTAGTTAAACTCACCAGGATGAGTTGAACTAAGGATTACCAAGGGTGGGATTCCACCAGTTAGCACCTATTCTCTAGAATATTCTAAGCAGTTCGGAGAACTGGTTGTTAGAAGAAATTACTGGCCTAATCCTGTAAGGAAGGCAGGAAGGAAACATTCTGGTGTTGCTTACAGAAACTGCCTCTCCGTTAACCCTTATTACATTCTTGGTAGGACTAAATTTCTGTCTCAGAAACTTCTCTGGAGTTTTTTCCCCTCCTTTGCTGGTACTTTGCTTGTGTGGAGTGACCATTCAAAGTTACAATGGCACTGAAAAAAGTAACTTTTGACCATTTTTCACACTCACAACTGTTGCAGCATCCCCACAGTCATGAGAGGCCAGGCAAGAAGATGCGTGCCTCAATGTGTGTGATATTGAGTTGGCCACGCCCAGCCAATAACATGACCACCAAGCCATGCCCACCACCTAAGCCACGCCCACAGAACCCATTGTTAAAAAATTTGAATCCCACCCCTGAGGATGATTGTGATATTTTAACAATATTCAAAGTGAGTGAGAATTTGGCATGGTTGATCTTTTCTGACAAACATCTAATGTAATGTGTATTGTTTCAGAAAACAAGATGGAATGCTTTGAAATATCTGAACGTGGGATAGTGGCATTGAGATATGTATTTACAGTTCTAATAAGAAACAGTGAACAGTATTTCCCAGCAGGGCCAGTCCCAGATATTTGATGTCTTAAGTTAATTTTCGTCCAATATCCCATAGCCAAATTATTTTAGCATTTGAAGCAGAAAACCCCTTGAGCACCTCCATCCTCTAAGAGGGAAAAATGGATGCTGCTGTCTTTTCTATATCACCCCAAATTGGCTGTCACCAGAAGTGGTGTTCAGCAGGTTCTGACCAGATCTTGGTTGCACTTAGACTAACCACTCTTTTTACTGCTCCTTTTTTAAATGGAAGAGAAATTGTCACTGCTTCTCCACACCTTCTTTAGCATAATAGGACATTTCATTTCATTTATTTATTTATTTTGCCAAGCATGCATTTGATAATATATATAAGTATAAACATGATTATTAATATATGAAATCCTACATAATATAATGGAAGCCATTTAAAATGTGCAGGTCCTATTACTATAATTAGCTTCTCATTTAAATAACTAAGAGTGATGATGAATTCACCATATTGTATGCAGACCTGGGCCTTAAACCCAGACTAAGTTTCTATCATATCAAGAATTTCATTTCTGTCCCTTAAGAGACAGAGAGGATAGAGTGAAAGACATGTTCCTCTTAACTCCAAGCCAATTGAGATGCTACAATAACACTTTCTTGTGACATTTCCCTGCTACAATATCTTCCATCAAAATGTATTAATATACAAATAGTAATTGTTAAATGGAAGCTTTTGGGGGGAAAGCTATTATTTTGTTTTAAAGAAAAGGTGAACTACTAGAACATATTGATTGTAACTACATAGCATTGTTAACAATACAATAAAGATATTCTGCACTCCACCAACTGCTGAATTCCTATCTATACCCCTTCCACATTGCCCTGAAAGCAACTTTTAAAATTATGAGATGCTACAGACAGGTTGCCTTACCATAGCATATTCTATACAAGTATATTCCAAGCCTAATCAGTTGATATTTAAAAAAAAGAACACAAACTTACAAAGGATAAAGTAGTTACACTAGTCTTTTCAGGTATTATACTTGAATGACATTAAGTGTACATAAAGCCCATTTAGGAAAATGTAATTCTGTTGTGTTAGTCTTCCTCAAAAGACAATCTTGTGTGTGTGTATGTATTTTCTGTTCATGCTTAAACATGTGAAGATGTTCTTGAGAAAAGCCTAAGTCCTAGTGGTTGCATCTATGCAATTTTTTGGGTGACATTAGAGAAAACAGATGCAACTGGAAGCCCTGTTAAATCAGCCTCCCTGATAGAGAATTCTATTCAAATTCCAATGAATCTGAATCCATCCAATGTCCTTCCAGATCTTGGCATACAAACTGGAAAGTGTGGGAGCAAGGAATGTGTGACTGGGATAATAGGGCAGAACCAGCATATCTGGAAAGTTGAGACCATGTAATGAATAGAAATCTGACCAATTGTTAAACTGTTTTGCATAAGAAGCCAAGAAGTTGCTTTCTGCCACCCGTTGTAGTTCTTCCATCTATTACTCGACTGTTCTTGCTTTTGCTGGGGGAGGGATCATAAAGGCATATTTTCAGACAAAGTATCAGTAACAATTTTTAAAATAATGCCTCTCCTTAGCTATGTGACACCTGGAAGCACAGTTATAAAGAAAATGATATTTTCATTTTCTGCCTGGGCATATCAGAAAGCAGCTACCAAACAAGATTTACAACAGCTACGTACTTGAAAATGTCCAACAAAAAAAACAAAGTTTCCCTGAAATAATTACAATTTAGAATATTTTTGCAACCAAGATGGAAGGAGTAAACTGAAATTCTGTACAGCATTCAAGACACCCCAGAAGACATTCCCTATTTATAAGAACTTTTAGTTCCAGAAAATGAAGTGAGATTGGTGCTGCAATCATTACCAGCTGGAAAGCTATTGGAATATCCTTAATTTCACATGCTAGAAAAATTATGCTGAGGATCATCCAAAACAGATTACAGACTTATGTGGAAAGGGAGATGACAGATGTTAAAGCTGGCTTTAGAAAAGGCCAAGGAACTCAAACCATTGCTGATACACACTGGATCATTGAGAAAGTCCAAGAATAACAAAATAAGCTAATATATACTTCACTGATTATAAAAAGATCTTTGATGTATGTCAATCATATCTTGTTCTGGAATCTCTTTAGGAAGATGCCTGGACATCTCATTGTGCTCATGTGAAACCAATTCAAGTAATCCTCAACTTACAACAGTTCATTTAGTGACCATTGGAAGCTACAACATCATTGAAAAAAGTGACTTAGAACAGTTTTTCATACTTACAACTGTTGCAGTGTTCCCCATGGTCATGTGATCAAAATTTAGATGCTAGGCCACTGACTCATATTTATGATGATTACAATGCACTGGGATCATCTGAACACCTTTTGCAACCTTCTGACAAGCAAAGTCAATGGCAAAGCCAGTGTAACTTAATAACCATGTTACTAACTTCACAACTGCAGCAATTCGTTTAACAACCGTGGCAAGGTAAAATGGGGGCAAAATTCATTTAACAACTGTCTTGCTTAGCAACAGAAATTTTTGGCTCAATTGTAGTTGTAAGTGGAGGACTATCTGTACAAAAGTTAGGAAGTCATAATCTGGACAGAACATGGTGAAAAAGACTGGCTCTAGGTCTACAAAAGTGTAAGACAAGGCTATGTGTTCTCCCATTATTTATTTACCCTATGTGCAAAATATATAAGTGGGTGAAGAAATGTCAATAACTTACACTGTGCCTATGACAGTACTCTGATGGCTAAAAATGCAAATAACCCATGAGTTCTAGTCATGAAGGTCAAAGGTGGAGGAATTCAGTGACAGCCACTATGGTGGTGCTGTTGAGATACCTAAAGATACAGATTTTGACAGATTGTTCTGTGAAGATCTGTCCGTGCAGTTGTAACAGATGACACCAATCTGATGTCACAAAATTGATCAAGCTGTAACACTGCCGTAGTGCAAAGGCTTTCCTAAAGGCCGCATAGTGAATATACTGTTAATATTCAAATTCCCCCATTTATCTCGTACAATGCTGACAAAACCACAGTTAGCAATCTATATGTGAATTCCTGCCACTGAGTCACTAGGCTTGCCAGACACCCATATTTGACTCAGAGTTTTGGGCTGGAACTTATCCAGATGCAAAATGTCTGCAGAACAAAGGCTCCTTCCTAGGCTTTGGAAATGTGAAGATCTCATGTTCTGAGCATCCAGACAGCACAGCTAGTATTATATTTCAAGACATCAAGGAAAGACAAAGCTTGGCAATAATGCACAGGTATAAAATAAACCAAATTCAGGAGCTTTCCTGACTCTGGAATATGGTCTTAAACAGCAGAAGATACAGACGGTATTTCAGGACTGCAATAACTCTGAAATGCAGCTTTGTTCATTCCAACACACTCTCTTGATATTTAAAAAGGATTTTTTTTGCATGCACTATAACCTTTCTGAAGATGCTCCATCTGTCTAAGATGAACAAGTGATAACACAGGGCAGTACTGGGGATGAGGAACCATATCCAGTATGTTCACCCTTTTTGCAGCAAGCAGCTCATTTGGGCACTGTTGCATGATAGGAAAATTGCTACCAAGTCAGTTACTATAGGCAGAGGTTGGCTGTGGCTCATGGTGTCCTAGAAATCATGACTTTATTGGCTACGGAAACCTGCTTTAAGTTAATAATACCTAAGGTTTGTCACAAGTCTTTTGCCTTTGTTCAATGGTAATTCAGCTCATGGAGCCAAATAGTGGTGATAACAACAATGTAAAATTTATATGTTGTCCCAACAATTTAGTGAAACTTATTGGGCTGGCCAACTTAGCAATGGCACGACAGTCCTCATGTTCAGTCTTTTGAAAGTGCAAGCTTTATTTTATGAAAATAAATTAACTTAGTGTATGATGTTGTCAGAGGAGGAGGACTATAGAACTAGAATTGTACCTATTCATCTCAGACCCTAAGGGAGAATTGTCAAGAAGCATGGTCAAAAGGCAAAGCTGAAAAGATTACACTATAATAATATTACACTATAATATTTAATGGAAATAATCTTTCACAAGAATTGGAAAGGATGCCAAACAAGAAGAATCGAAACCGTCAACCATGTTAGGGGTGTTGTGTCAATATGAGGCTTTTAGTTTTTAGTTAGAAGAACTAAATAAGAACTAATGCTTATTTAGAATCCATATAAAATCAATCAGTTCAAATTATAGAGTCAACTTCCAGAAGTAAAGCCTGCCCTTTTGTGTGTTCTGTATAAGTTTAGATCATCTCTTCCAGGGTGGACACTTTTCAAAAAAAACAGGAAACTGTCCAAAGAATTGCGATATCCTCATGTTATTGACTCAAAACGTATCTGGCATGACCTCATAACATGTAAGTATCTCTCAAACACTGCAGGCTTAATATGACAAAGAATAACATTAAAATACTGTACAACAGAGACCTATAATCAAAAATATCATGTTGTCCAATGTTAAAAGTACTTTTTTTTCCTAAGATGCTTTCCTCGGAGCTGTTCTGTTCTTAGCTTCAGATTCTTAAAGCTAATTATACTGTTTCATACAACTCTTATGGGCCTAAATCTTAATACAGTTGATATTTAGATCGCTGTGAATGATCATGTGAACTCAACTCAGTTCTTTTCCCAGCACAAGTGTAAACAATGTTCAATATAGGATAGTGTCAATAAACTTAAATCAACTCAGCTGAGGTGGATCACTGCAAAAGCCAATGTAGGCACACACCCTATCAAAAAAGAAAGCATATCCAAATGAAATGTTTGCAGGAAGCAGAAGTGGGAAGAAACAATATGTACCTCAGGCATCATGACATACATCCTTGTGTCAGACATCATGACACAAGTGCTAAGTTGATTTTTGCATGATGTTGTCAGGATTTGGCATTATTTTATGTCATTGTGCTTGTTATAGTCACAGGCCTAACTGTGTGTCCTTGTAAAGTATAATTTATATGGATTACTTTGTATAATTTGTTCATATAATTACTTTGTAATTAAATGCACTGCAAGTGTACTGTATTCTGTTGAGCTATGTTTAAAAATGTGGATTCCTTTAATAGTTTTGCATAATCTGGCTATTCTTTGTTCAATCTATTAATGAATGAATTCAGCTCAAATACTAACAGTAACCCATGTTGATTTTAGATAGTACTTGGGATGGGAAACCATCAGAAAATCCCAATAGGCTATTCAAAATCATCTTGGAAAAAGATCATGGTAAATGCTTTCATATTTATGCAAATAAATCTACTTGGATAAGTGCACTTAGCAAAAACTAAGCTTAGCTTAATGGCACCTTTATGAGTTAAACAGATAAATTAGATTATATTTATGTGGAGATGGATCTCACCCACTTGGACCCTTAATCTGTGATTCCCATCCATTCACTGTCAGAATCAAATTAGAAAAGCCCTGGCATTGATTTCCAATTATTTCACCCTACTATTTCCCTTTGTTGACTGATGTCAAAGAAGCAGTTTCTTCCAACATTTTTTTTCCGGAGTCCTCTCACCTTGGGTAGATCAGTGGCTCCCCGGATCCTCAGAGCTACTAATTCTCCTTCTGGGTGGATCTTGGCCACATGTTTCCACATTCTTTCCCAGGTGACCTCATTGATAGGAAGCCCTCCACGGTTCACAAAGAAAGGGACTCCTCCGTCTCGGAGGTCTTCATCTCCATCTTCTTCTTGCTCTTCTTCTCCTCGTTGGGCCACCCCTTCCCTGGCCTGGGACCTCCGCAGAACAGCAACACCGCCACCACCGCCATCTACTTTGCAACCTGACATCCCAGCATCCATCAAGTTGGACGCCCTGTTCTTCAAACCCCAAAACCTTTGGGCCCCTTCAGATTGTTTGAGACGGAAGAGCTGCTGCTGAAGACATAGCAGTTAGAGAGTGGAGGCCCTTTAAGACAGACAGACAAAAGGGTGGGGCTCATTCATAGAGAGGGGGAAGAAGAAGAAGAAGAAGAAAATGCAACAGCAAAGCTGAGGTTTTGAAATTCTCCAGCCAGGAAGGAATAGGATGCTCTTTGCTTTGGGAACGTCTGAATTTCGGCTGAGAAAGAGACCCTCGAGGATGCAGAGATAAAAAGAACACCATCCGGAGAAAGGAAAGGAGGGAAAAGGTGAGGATTTGGGAACACAGGGCTCACTCACCTAGCTGGACGTCCCTCGCTGGTGGCCACCAGGTCCGGGAAAGCATCCCAAGAGCAAGAGGGAGAGGCCAGAAGAGCCGGAGAAGAGGCGATCTCCCCCACCCCCACCCACCCCCAGGCAGCGCAGAAGAGAGAGAGGCAGACAAAAGATGAAGCGGCAGGCTACGCGCAGGCGGGCGGGGAGGGTGGGCGCGAAGGAGGCGACTTTCCTCGCCTTGCTGGGCGGGGAGGGGAGGGGAGGGGAGGGGGAGTCTCTTCATGCAGCCAAAGCCCGCCCGCTGCGAGGCAGGTGAACTCAGCACGGGTCACAATGCGCTGCCGCCGAGGACGGGAGGGCGACGGAAGCCAGCCGGAGCTGTGGCCGCCGCCCTCGCCCTGGCAAGCCCAACAACTGCGCGGGCGAGCCGGAGGGACGAAGGTCGGCTGGCCCCGAGGGAGGGAGGGGGTGTAAAAGCTGCCGCAGCTCCCCTTGCCGGGCCGGTGCAGAGAAGGGGCAGCTGCGGATGGCAGCGAGCAGAAAAGCCGACTTCTCCAGGCCTGAGCTGAAGGAAGCGGGCTCGGCGCGACGGGGGCTGAAGCGCCCTGGGTAGCCTGCGACCGAGAGGGGAGGGGAGGGGAGGGGCGGAAGGAGGAGGAGGAGGAGCTCCCCCCCCGGCGACAGGAATCGAAGAGCGCCTGCGCATGCGTGTCTTCCTAGCCGAGGGATAGTTTAAAGGGACACAGGCAGGGCCGGAGCGGTCAGCTGGGTTGCGACCAGTTTGGTTGGCACCGGGAACGCCAGCCCGGATGGCTGAGAAGAAGAGGCTGAGCCGCGCTCGTTGCCATGGCGCCCTCGCCGGTCACCTCCCCTCCCAGGAGACCTTTTAGGGATGGGTTTGCGGCGAATTGTGAGGTAGGGCTGTAAGAAACATCAGCTTTTGGGACTGACACTTCTAAAAATACTACCGTGAAAACTGGTTAAAACTTGTGATTTATTTTTTTTTTAAAAAAGGAAAACTAACAACCATCCAGCTCATGGATTCTCCCAAAGGTGCTTTTTCAGGAGGCAAGTGGACTTTTCTGGTTTTTCTTTTTCTCTGAAGAAAGAGCTGAAGAAGCTTCTTGGATGGGAAGCGAAACCTCTTCAAAGAAAAACCAGAAAAGTCCACTTGCCTCTTGAAAAATAACCTGCTAAAAATGAAGAGGATATAAAAGATACCAATGAAAATCAACGAAGAATGAAGAATAAAATGCAAACACGTACGTTGAAATAAAGCGATATAAAACAAAAACTTGGGTCTTACAGAACAAACTAAAAGTTGACTGCCTCGTGGAGTAATATTCGACCATCCACTGTCAAAGGCCTCGTTTCTTTGTCGAAAGTCAAGTCATGTTTTCCAACCTGATTATTCAGTTAAGTGTACTAGTGTCATTTTGATGGAATAAACAACTATATGTAGCCTGTAGATAAGTTTTTCTTTGATGTCAAATTATTGGAATTTAATATGCCACATTTCATCATATTTTAATCATAGCAAATAAAGGCTTTCCCCACATCAAACAAAACAGCCATTTCCAAATGTAATTAATCTGACATTATCCTAAGTGTATCAACTATAATAGAATAATAGTGTTGGAAAGGACCTTGGAGCCAATTCTGCATAGTTTATGTATTGTATTTGGCCAGTCTTATTAGAAAAGACCCACTGAAATCAAAGCAGTTATCTTAGTAATGATTAAAACTAAGCCTCATAGCTTTAAATAAGTTTATTCTCAGTCTGGATATGTTTACAATAAGTGCAAAGGGAATCCTTTCCAGTTTTAAGTTCCTGGCTTTTAATTACAAAATAAAATCCTTTATTTGTGTTTGTGTATATGATCTACCTTCTTTTTCTGTCTCCCCCCTTTTTTAAAAAACAAACTCTCATCTCTTAGGTTTAGAAAGTCAAAAAGATGCAGCCTAGGTTTGATGGTCTGCTATTACCTCTCCTTCAATAATTCTGTCTGTTTGATTGCCTTCTCATACAGATGCCTCCTCACATGTTGTATAAGTACTCGTCTCCTTTTAAGGACCCCATAATCCCTTAAGGGGTGGAGTCTGGGCAACTGAACTGAGCTGAGTGTTTACTGGCCTTTCTGTCACCAATGTGCAATTACATTCAGCAGATATATTCTCAGTGCCCGGAGAGAGAAATATCTGCCTCTACCTAGGATCGAACTCACAGCCTCTTGATGGTGAGATGAGAGCTCCACCTCTAGGCCACCACATCACTCATATCACATAAGCAATGTTTTTCCTTATTCCTACTTTTGAACTCACTACTCCTATCACAAACCATTAATTAGCACATTTTAATGTATTCTGCCATACATTTCCACAAGTACATTAATTGCCAAACACTGCCAGCCAGCATGAAACAAATCAAGAGTAACACCTCTTATATGTTTATCACTTTTTCAAAAGCATTAATGGATTTCAGAATTGTTTTCTTAACACTTATTATCTAAACGGCTAGGCAGGAGGTTGTTGCTTATATAAATCAACAGACTCCTCTTGCAGTAAGGTTTAAGTTACACATGCTTTTCATTGATATTAGATTTCTGAAAGTTAAATGTTCTTGAAGGCTGCACTCTGAGCTGAAGATCAGCAATGTTCCTTTCTGGAAATCATGACGTCCTTGCGTACTTTATTTCCTAAGACACATAGAAAATTTGGCACAATTAATCATTGTAAACTATAATCTTTACGGATAATAGAGATCACAAAAGTCTTATCAAGCCAGGCTTGTCAAAACATCATCCCTATCATATCCGATCAAGGACGATTGGATGATATAATTGGTGTGCAATTATTAAAATAAAAGTGTAGTGTAGTGTTTATCATATTTTATATGGCTGTTCATCTCACACAAAGCAGCTCTGGGCAGTGTACAACATTGCAACAAAGCACTGCACATATAAAGCAATCAATAAGTTAAAAAAAAACTTATTATACAAATAAATATACAAACCCTAGGCAAAGAGAGAATAAGAATAGCCAGTTCAGCAATGGAGTCATCTAAGCCTATCTCTGATTCCCTGGAAGTTTTAAGCCTGGTGACATAACCAGGTCTTGAGGGACTTCATAATGTCAAAAGGGATGAAGCTAATCTAATTTCTTCCAAAAGAATGTTCTGTAAGGAGGTGCCATGACACAGATGGCCTGTTGCCTGACTCCCACGAAATAGCAACAGCACTTAGACTTATATACTGCTTTATAGCCCTCTCTAAGCGGTTTACAGAGTCAAGCATATTCTCCCAACAATTTGAGAGGAGTAAAATGGGTGGAGTCTTCCTACCTTCCGACTCAATTGGAACTCGGACCACCCTAAACTTGACGGTTTAACTAGTCAGCTGGCTGCAGAAGTAGCTTGCAGTACTGCACTCTAACCACTGCGCCACAGAGGCTTCGATGTACAGACCTAGCTGATGGGATCTGCAGCATGTCTTCTCTGGCAGATCTTCTGGGGTGGACTGATGTAATTGGGGAGAGGCAGTCATCTGAAGGATGACACAATATTGTGCCATGAATGGCTTTAAAGGTTAAAACCAGCACATTCAGTTAGACTTGGAAGCAAACTGGCAACCAACGCAGCTCACAGAACAGAGGTGCAGCATGCACTGTTCTTGGCGCACACATAACTGCCGGCACTGCTGCATTCTGAACCATCAGCATCAACAATATTGTTAATAGCGAGGCAGTTGAGAAAATGAATGATGAGATGTTCCAAGAAAGCTGAGCGATGATCATACATAACTTTCCAGGCTCCCCCCGCCCCATTCAGCAGTAGAATGAGACAAGATTTTCCTCTAAAGACTTTTTATGGAAATGTTCTGTAACTTTTCAGTGTTGCATTTTATTCTTGTTATTGTAGTTTTAAGGAGAAACTTCTCAGTTTCTCTTGCACCACGTATGGTCATTAGAAAAGGACCTTACTAAGTGCATATGTTATTCTTTCTTGTTTCTCTACACTTGAATTTCCATCCCTTGCTTTTCTATTATTATTCTAATGCAACTTCAACTTTACTGGATCTTTTCCACCCCTGAAAAAGTGTAATCTCAACCAGGATTGGCCTTTACCTAAACATTCAAAGCCATCATATTCATCCACCAATTATACTTCTCAAAAAAATCCAAGCCCTTCACAGCAGTACCTGAGACTGTCTGACTCTATCCCCATCCCTGGGCATACCTTCTCTTGAGCATTTGCCAGCCCATGAGTGGTCTGGATCTCTGGAAGCTCTCCTGAGTACTTGAGTCATGCCACAACTTTCCCTGCTTAACCAGTGGTGGGATTCAGCCAGTTCACACCAGTTTGGGAGAAACGGTTGTTAACTTTCTGAGCAGTTTGATGAACTGGTTGTTGGAAGAAATCATTAGGGCAGAGAACCAGTTGTTAAATTATTTGAATCCCACCACTGTGCTTAACCACAATCAAACAAAGTTTTTTTTTAAAATGTAATAAATGTTCCAGTTCTTGAGTCGGGGGGGGGGGNGTTCCAGTTCTTGAGGGGGGGGGGGGGAATAGGGGGAAACAAATGGGTAAATGTCCAACCCTACCACAGAGGGAAGCTTTCAGATGCTAAAAGGATCCCACAGTTGACAAAACAGATTCAGAGGTGTCTCTTCCCAGACCGAGACTGTTCCCACAACATCAGAACACCTGTTTGCTTACACATTTCTGATCAAGTCACTCCACTTCCCCATTATTGTTATTGAAATTGTAAGCTGCTCAGAATCTTTGGGAGACAAGCAGCCTCTACATTGTATAAATAAGAAAGATGCTATTGTTTCTATCATTTTCTGTCCTTTGTTTGTATGGTTCTATTGTTTCTATGGCCTGTCTATACAAAAATATATAAAACTTACATCAAAATACTGTGGCAGGGATAAAAATTTGGCAAGGAAGGAGAGAGAGATGCTGGGTTATACTTCCCCCAATCCCAATATAAAATAAAGCATAACATTGCCATTCATCCTATCTGCAAATGCTGATTTGCTTAACATACTTAAAAGACGTAAATTACAGGATCTGAAATATTTCCCTCTTCCTTCTTTGTTTTCATTCTATGTCATGTCTTCTGAGAGCAGTCAGGAAGGAGAATGTCTGATTACTGATCTTTATAAACCACCCCCAACTTCTTTTCCATGTGTGGAAAAATGGCAAATGCTTTCCATTAAATAAGCAATAGTAGGCTGCGGTCTGAAAAAGACTTGGAAGAATATTGTCTGTTCATGCATTTTTTTCTTTAATTGTGTTTTGAACAAGCCATGACAAGTAACGCATATATTAAATCAAACAAAGATGGGGCTGCAGTCAATGAGATCTGAACTTTTCAATAAATTTATTCTCTTACTTAAAGTTATTTGGTACTGTTTTCTTCTGGGATGTTTTTTCAAATTCCCAATGTAAATTACAGTTTTGGACTTCCCAATGGTCCTCTATTTTGGTACTCACCAAAGCTGACAAAACTTAATTTTCTGGATCAACCAAGGTTGGTAGAGTGCTATCACTGATATCTGGCAGGGAATGTGGGGGAAATAGATGTGGGGGAAATAGATTTGTTGACTATTAATTGGAATGTTCAAATTATAGTGCCTGCACCATGTCCATCTTATGCATCCATAAAAAAAAGTAATGGCAAAACATCAATTATATGTCAATGGATAAATAAAATAAATAAATAAATAAAATCTTGATAAAGGCTGTACCCTAAACTTCTCACTGCATATAGATCTTAAAGATCTGACTCTGCCACTTGGCTTGGGGCTCCAAAGGAACGATTTCACATTTCGGGAGGTTGATAGATTAACAGTAGATCTCACCCCTCCACTTCTCATCATATACTCCTTCTCTCTCCATCTTTTTACTTAAGTTTATTTTTCTAGCATTGTATTTAACTTATTGGGTTTTATATAGCTCTACCTTTTAATATTGTTAAGCTGACCAGAGTTGCCATATGGTAAGATGGGTTTCTAATAAATTTTACAAGCAAATAAATAAAAATGAGATGATGTAACAGATTTATACCATGGATTCCATGTTGCAAGATTAAACAAATTAAAGTGTTTAGGATTTTTCAGGAAAAGCAAAAGATTTCCTTGCAATGGTACCAACTGTCTACTATTTGACCCCAGGATATGTTATGGTGATTAAGAATCATTCATAATGTGAAACTGAGGAAAATATTTCTGACCTAATATCCCAAAGATCAGTCATGGATTTCCCTAAGCAGAGTCAGCTGCTACTCACATATTTTTCTTCTTGTTATTGCTTATGCAGAAGCCACAAAAAATTCAGAGAAGAAATACTTCTCTTATTTAATCAATGGAATTTTCCTCTCAGCCTCACTAAATTGAGAATAAAACTAAAGTGGGAATTCTTATATTCAGAGTCAACAAATCAACATTTGATGGCTTATCAGAAATGGAGCATAAAAATTGGGCATAACATATCTGATGTTAGAACTTTGCATTTAACCTTGTTGCAAACATGGTCTGTTAACTGCCCTATCTCCATGAGATGGCCTTCATGTAGTTTGCATCAGGGGTGGGATTCAAATTTTTTAACAACCGGTTCTGTGGGCGTGACTTGGTTGGTGGGCGTGGCTTGGTGGTCATATTATTGGCTGGGCATGACCAACTCAATATCACTCACATCGAGGCACGCATCTCCTCGCCTGGCCTCTTATGACTGTGGGGATGCTGCAACAGTCATAAGTGTGAAAAATGGTCATAAGTCACTTTTTTCAGTGCCATTGTAACTTTGAATGGTCACTCCACACAAGCAAAGTACCAGCAAAGGAGGGGAAAAAAATTTCAGAGACATTCCTGAGACAGGAAGTCTAGTCCTGCCAAGAATATAATAAGAGTTAACGGAAAGACAGTTTCTGTAAGCAACACCAGAATGTTTCCTTCCTGCCTTCCCCACAGGATTAGGCCAGTAATTTCTTCTAACAATCGGTTCTCCAAATTGCTTAGAATGTCAACAACAGGTTCTAGAGGATAGGTGCGAACTGGTAGAATCCCACCCCTGATCTGTATCCCATATTCTGTACCCATTACTTTGAGCTGTCCATGAGTTAATATCAATTTTTCCCATGAGGAAAAGCATTATTTATTTCACTAGCAGGAACAACTTTACTCGGAGTACAATCTGATATCCTTTGCCAACCATTTTATCAGTAGTGCTATAGGTGAACTTTTTACAGGATAGGATTAACTTGGCATCTATTGACCACTTAAGGTGATGGAGGGATGCCTCCCTTTTCTAGTCCCTGTACATTGTCCTGAGATTACTCTGCTTTGGGTAGAGGGACAGACTGCATCTCTATCAAACTGGGGTGCCTCCTGTGCATGCCAGGTCTCCAAGCAAATAAGTTGGCAATGAGCTCCGAAGATCAGCTGGGAGCAAACTGGTTCTCTCCAACGATCAGCTGTTGGGTCCATCCACCTGCCCTGGCTGTAGCCTGTGCTTTATTTCCAGGTTTTGCAGATCAGCTGCTTCACGTGGCAAAGTGGATCGCCACGCGTCAGCTGTTTTACACACAGGTCTTGCAGCAGAAGGTAAGTTGCAAACACCAAATTGGTTGTTACACCGGTTGAATCCCACCCCTGGTTAAGTTTATTTATTTTTATTTTATTTTATTTGGTTTGTCAATGGCTTTCAAGATAATAGGTATAAGTAAAAACATAGTTATGAATTCATGGATACTTATAAGAAGAATAAAAGAAACAATAGGACAGGGACGGTAGGCACGTTGGTGCATTTATGCACGTCCCCTACAGACCTCTTAGGAAAGGGGTGAAGTCAATAGTAGACAGTCTAAGGTTAAAGTTTTTGGGGTTTGGGGAAGAAACCACAGAGTCAGGTAGAGTATTCCAGACATTGACCAATCTGTTGCTGAAGTCCTATTTCCTACAATCAAGTTTAGTATGATTAACCTTGAGTTTGTATCTATTGTTTGCTCTTGTATTATTATGGTTGAATGTCAAATACTTTTAGATAGTTTTCCATTTAGTTGGAAGATGTTGAACAATTCATTAATTCTGTGGACTAGAAAAAACTTTAAGTTCATTCCTTCTGAAGCACAAGTGGTTTAGGGAAGTAATGATGAAAATACTTTAAAAGAGTCTTCCTAATTCACTGATATTCATTTACAGTTGTCTTTAGAGCCCCCTACTGACAACTAGATAATATTGAAAAGGAGAAATGAGAAAGGGTTTGTTTGGACCAGTGTTTGTCAGTCTAAGAGCTTTTAAGATGTGTGGACTTCAACTCCCAGAGTTCCCCAGCCAACATACAGGCTCTGAGATTGAAAAAACACTGGCATGGATTTTCCTCTTTAGGAAAAGGAACAATTGCTTGGGAGTGATGAGAATCAAAACACCAGGTTACAAAATATGCAGCCCTTTCTTCCACCAATATTATTCTCACAGAATAATATTAGATTATGGCAAAACAAAAAACAAAAAAACCCAAAACATCATTCAAATATAACATGAATCATATTGTGGGTTATTTGGCTTTGGTTTAACATGTTGCATAAACACAGCCCCTTTGGTTTGGAAACTGTGGTTTGTTTCTTAATGTTATATGTGAATCTAATAGGCTGTGGCCATTGAACAAACCACATTTGGCTTAGCCAAGAGGGCAATGCAGGTGCAGCAGGACTAGTATATTGCACTTTAATATAAGTGAAATCATACTCGTTATCATCTACAGATGGGATGCAGCATCATAAACTAATTGAAGTAATAGACATTAGCATGTCAAAAGGCCACCCCATAAGTAGCTACATGTCCATAATTTAAAGTTATCCAGTTGCGACTCTGAGTGGTCCAACCAAAGTCATTTACTAAGCATCATAGCTAAACAAAATTTAAGACAGAGCTAGACACAAATAGACTTTAAAAGTTCCCTGTGTCAATTTATGAACAGAGAAATTTGGCAGAATTCCCCAGATATTTCCAGATTTGCTGAGGAAATAGAAATTCTCCAACAATTTCTTATGAACAGAACTCCTCCCCCAGAAGTAACATTAGTACTGAACCATTAATATAAAAATAAATAAACAAATCCCCAATAGGATAACTTTTTATTTAAAAAGTTAATGAATTACTTAATGAGTATTAAGTTATCTGGGAAGATGCTTGTACAATGAAATACATATACCTTGGCTACCTTATAACTGAGTAAGTAGAAGAACCCTACATTCTGTCTTTGAGTATGCAAAATCCTGCTCAAAAGGAAAGTTTAAAACTAACATTCTCAACTAAGAAGTTGACAGCTGTTCAAAGGCAGGATTCCCTCCCCCCAAAAATATGGCACTATTATTAGCACAGGTTTCTGTACACCCAACTTAAACAGAGCTTCATTTAAAAGGGAGCAGTGTTCAGTTCCAGTGAGGATTTATAATGGACTAGATATCCCTGAAGGGACAGGGATGGCTCTGTGGTGGAGATGGCAAATTCTGGCCAGTGCAGTCTTAAAGTGTGATATCTCCCACTTTTCTGTTCCTTGTGAGTAGGTTGCAGGAACTGAGATTTTTTCAGTTGGTTCATGAGTTGAGCAGGAGGGATTTCAACCAAGTGCACAGATATAATACAGCCTATATGGACACTTGGTTCACACAAGTTTCACTTTTCTTAAACACTTTTGGAGATAATTGATTTATAGCTAAAGAGATTTTTTTAAGTGGCAGCAAATAGAATACTGCTTGGTGAGACAATATTCTTTCTGGATGAAAAAGTAAAAATGGTTTAGAGATTTAAAAACTTTTTGAAAATAAATTAACAAGGTATGAATGTAAGAAGCTTAAAATGATTTTGAAATAAGACAGTAAATGCCACCTATACAAAGAAGCTGAAGAAACAGTGGACCACCTGGTAAACTGCTGCAAGAAGATCACCCTGACTGACTATAAACAACATGGGCATGACAAAGTAGCAACAATGGTGCATTGGAAGATTTGCAAGAAATATAATTTGTCTGCAAGCAAGAACTGATGGGACCATAACATATAAAAAGTCATAGAAAATGAAGAAGTTAAATTGCTCTGGGACTTTAGAATTCAAACAGACAGGCACCTGTCACATAACACCCTGGACTTAACAATTGTAGAAAGAAAGATGAAGAATGTCTGGATAATGGACGTGACATTACCTGGAGACAACAGAATAGAAGAGAAAAACTGGAGAAGATAACAAAATACAAAGACATAGAAATAGAACAACTGTGGCAAAGGCAAGCAAGGGTAGAACCAATAATAATAGGTGCCTTGGATGCAATCCCAAAACAATGAGAGCACCACTTGACAAATTAATTGGCATTGACAAATTTACTATCAGTCAATTGTAAAAGGTAACTTTACTAGGAACAGCTTCCATACTGCAAAGATATCTCTCACGCAGTGAAACATCCAGATCTGCCTATCCCAGGTTCTTGGTAAGGCCTTGGTAAAGTATAGGTAGACAAAAATTCCAAATCCAGTCTGAACATCTGGCTGATTGTGTGATGAACAATAATAACAACAATGACAACAACAATCATGATAATAACAAACAATACTCTTAGGTCCTTGATTAGGACTTGAACTCTTAAGTTTATATCAGAACCAGACTGTGAATTGAATTGAAGATTAAATCAATAACAACAACATCAATAATAATAATGTGCTTTTGGAAAAAAACAGGATTAAATGGACTTTTGTGGAAATATTGTTTGTTTATTATTAAAGAATGCGGACAATTGGTGAAATTAAAAAAAAAACCAAAGCTAAGAGTAATATGACCTAGACATGCTGGCTCAGAAAAACTGGGAGTTGAAGTCCACAAGTCATAAAGGGCCCATCCCTACTTCTGATCATGGACTATGGTGCTGACTATAGTTATTGAAGTGCCAATTGAGACAAAAATACCAAGGGACACTTTCACTTTTGGACTGCAATATTAGGATAGCAACCATGAGAAAAGTCTTTCCCTTTTTATTCAGAATAAGCTTTCAAATATTTAGGTTTTCAATCAATCTAAATTATTTTTTCAGTTTGATTAGATTTTTTAGGTTAAATTCTAAAAACTCTTTTATAAATTGTTTTCCTATTTTTAGCTTTTTCTGCGTACATGTTCTCCTGGATAAAACCATAGCCATAGCTGAGCATATTTAAATCAGCTAAAAACAATAATGAATAATTATAAAGTGGCTTCGTAGAAAAATATGCTGCTTTAAAATCTGCTCTGTATCTTGTAGGTGAAACAGGGTGTACATTTAAATAGCCCAGATAGAAAAATCTGAACCTTTGAGATACAATGATAAATGCAAAATCCTGTTTCATTCCCTGATAATAAAAACAACCACATTCTTGTATACTTGGTTTCAGCATCGAGGGTACTACAATACACAACGCACCCCATTGCTTTTTAAAAAAATTATTCTTGCTGGAATCTTGCTGGAAGCAACCAGCACACAAGGGCATATCCCTTCATTTTATGTCTAAAGATTCCTGTGAGATACATTGTGCTAAGAAGTGTTTCTCCAAAATTATTTAGTGAGTGATGAAAATGGATGGAAAGTGAGTTCAGTTTTAGTCAAATTGCTATCAGGTCCTCGATTTGATTCCTTGGTGCTCCTAAGACATGGATCCTATTACAACACTTCTTTCCTTTTCAAAACAGTGAGAAGAAGATTCTAGACTACTCCTCCAAATTCAGCCAAAGATTCATGTGCATACATTTGACTGCTTTTTCTGCTTTGCTAACTGGCCCTCAAATTAAAGCAGTGTGCATGTGTGTGTGTGTGAGGGGTGTGTGTGTGTCAGTGGTGGGATTCAGTTTTTGTTTTTTTTTTACTGTTCTATGGGTGTGGTTTGGTGGGCATAGCAGGGGAAGGATACTGTAAAATCCCCAGTCAGAGGTGATATTTGCCGGTAAAATAAATTTTTTTTGATTTTACTCAAAATTTCCACTACTAGTTTTCCAGAACTGGTCAGAACCTGCTGAATACCACCCCGTGTGTGTGTGTGTGTGTGTGTGTGTGTGTGTTAGAGAAGGGAGGGAGGGAGTGGGAGACTGATTAGATCTTGATGGAATATCAGCACAAAATATTCAGCATTTCTTCTCCATCCTATCTCTTTTTGTGTTGTGCAACTTATTGAAACAATGTAGTTTTTTTGGATATCAGGAGTGATGTCTAATCTCCTTTGGAGCGATCAACCATCTAAAAGTCCAATTACCATTGAAAGTTTTACAGGAAATTTATTTTTTGCATTCCCCCCACCCCAGCCTATCTATACTATAAATAACATCATGCACAGACTGTAGTAAAGTGTTTCAATTTAATTAAATGGCGTTCCAATTTATAAAACAGCTTTCTTTTTCTTGCTTTGATGGGTCTATGAAGCTATTGGTGGCGCCAGAGTTCAACTTCTTCTGCAATGTATTCACTCATTGATTAGAACAGATTGAATAATATTAACTTGACCCATCATTTTAATGAATATGAGTGGAATTTATTCCCATCAATTATTTAATAAGTCTTATTTCATATTGGACAGTTCTAGGAGCTGGCTCGAACTATATTAATCTTGGACTTCATAATATTTGTAGTTAAACAGTAATGTCAGCCATGGTGATACTTTGTACATGCTACAGACACTGAACAAAATAAAGAAGTTTGGTAGGACAAAATCTTCCTTCAAAGGCAAAAATCTGTCTGCATAAAGTTGGATTTTTACAAAAAATCTGAAGATAGATGAAGATAGTAGAGTAAAGTCCTTGCTGCTGAATCCAGGGTCATTTAATATACCTTGCTTGAACAGGGATTGCTTTTGGGAATGCAGCTTTTAAAGCCCATGTCACACTGCACCAACGGATGCAAAGAGGATGTAAAACGGACAAAAAAGCTTGCCATCCATTGGAAAAACGCGAGCCATCCATTGTTGTACTCACTGCGTACGTGTTTCATATGCTCTATTCGTCAAACATCCGTTCTACTGCTATTTCATCCACTCAAAAAGTTTTGAGCTGCACAAACTTTTTTGAGTGGATGAACTTTCCGCCGCGTACAATGGATATCCGCGACACATATGGGCAACAAACGTTCTACGTCCGTTGTCATCCGTTACACGTCTGCTGTATCCTCTCAGCATCCTCTGGGCATCCCCTCAACTCACATCTGCTGCAGCTGAAAATGGAAAGAGGGAGGAAGCAAAAGGTACACGGAACGTCCACAACAGTTGTCAGTAGCACGAGATAGAAAGGATGTAATCAGATGCATCTCGTATATAAAGCCTTAAAATGGACAAAACGTTTGTATATGGGACGTTCTCGGATATTTAGGATGTCTGGAGTATGCCTAGAGTATGTGGAAGGACACCTAGTGGAGAAACCGATATTTCCTATAATAAAGGGGAGGAAATCACCTGAATCTCACTATTAGTCCAGCAGCGGGTGTACAGACCTTTCACCTTGGTCTTGCTCTTCCACACATCCATTGATCTCCACCATGGATCATCACATGTGCTCCTTATGGTAGCTGCCATCATCAACAGCAGAACCAAGCCCTCTTCAGACTGTTTCACCTTTTCTACGCAAGGAGAAGAAGGAGACGTCCAAGAGCTGTGTGGGTCCGATGATGGATCGGTGAGAAGAGTGTAGTTTGGACTGTATGACAAGCTGATGGTGGAGCTGAGGAATGAAGACACTCGTCATTCCAGCCACTTCATGAGGATGCCACCAGCCATATTTGACGAAATGTTGAGCGTCTGAGACCCAGGTGACCAAGCAGGAGCACCAACTTCTGTCCAGCCTGGACCCTGACTGAAGGTGCTGCACTGACTCTGCGCCACCTGGCCTCTGGAACCACATACAAGAAACATGCAGTATGCCTGAGAGGGTGCCACACAACAGCATCAGCAAAGTGGTCAGAGAAGTGGTGCAGGCCATCATCGAAGAATACATGGAGGAGCTCCTCCAGTGCCCCACACTTGAAGAAGGCTGGAGGAAATTGCAGAACAGTGGTATCAGAGGTGGAACTTTCCCCACATCATTGGAGCCATAGATGGGAAGCACGTGGCCTGCAAAGCTCCACCCAACTCAGGGTCCACTTATGTTTCAACTACAAGGGCTTCTTCAGTATCATCCTCTTTGCCATGGTTTGATGCTGACTAAAGTTCGAGTAATCGATGCTCAGCAACGGTCACTTCAGATAGCAGAGTTAACAATTGCCAGTGACCTCAAGATGGGCTGGAACGCAACCTCATGCATGGGTTTCCCAGATCCAGACCCCCTACCCAATGACACACAAAGATGTGCCCTACTTCATCGTGGGGGATGACGCCTTCTCCCTCAGAACTTCTTCATGAAGCCCTACAGTTCAAGATACCTCACCCGTGAAGAGAGGATCTTTCAACTACAGGCTGTCCAGGGCAAGACGGGTGGTGGAAACGCCTTTTGGCATCCTGGCCAACAGGTTCCAGGTACTTCTCACCACCATGCAGCATCACCCAGGGACTGTGAGGAGCATTGTGGAAGCTTGCTGCATCCTGCACAATCTCATGCGCACCCGCTACCCAGTCTTGCAGAACAGGCTTGTGGACCGTCAACAAGGGAATGGGGACATGTGAGCCTGGGTGAATGGAGGCAAGGTCAAACCTGATAGACACTGTGGATGTACAAGGCCCAACAGAGCTTCACATGAAGGGAAAGCAGCGCAACCTCCTGAAACACTGGTGCAACTCCCTAGCTGGAGCAGTGGAGTGGCAAGACAGGATGGTAGATGGTTCATGGATGCTTCCTTGAGCCTGTCTCATAACACTGATGAGATTGTGCCATGTATGTTGAGTGGCCCTACAATGAATAGGGCATTAATAAAGAGCTTTGTTTATGTTGAAATGTGTTGTATCAATGAAAAATTGTTATTGATGAATGAAAAAATGTGTTGATCAATGAAAAATTGTTATTGATAAAAAAGGGCCATATGTGTGGCAGCTGGGAGGGTGGACCATACAGTCCCACTATGCTTGCACTGGAGGGTTATCAATCCCACAGCTATTCTTACCCATCCCACAACTATCCTTACCTATCCCACAGCTATCCTTACCCATCCACAACATATCCTTACCCATCCCACCACTATCCTTACCTATCCCACAAGCATGCCAAAGGCTTAACCCTTTTTTCAAAGTTTTCACCAACACTTTATTAAGTAAAAAAAATGAAACCAAGTGTGTGAAGCAAAGATAACCTTTATTAATAACTGTCTTAAGTAAACTGTATGACTTTATTAAAAAAGCAAAATGACCCAAGTTAAAGTGTCTTTAAGCAAAGATAAAGTGAACAGGTAACAAACTCAGTCTCTGGCACTATTCTCAGTCACTCTGAGGCTTGTCCATGGTCTCAGCTGTCGAGCGGCCAGGGACTGTGGAGGTGGCTGTGGCTGGAGTGCTGGTCTGAGGTGCCATTGGGGTGCTTGGCCCTGAGAGTCAACAGGGGATGGTGTGTTCAGGAAGCTCTCAGAGAGGCCTTTCCTCAAGACCTGGGATGTCAGCACAGTACTGATGACAGATTTTGAGAGGCCCTCTCAAGGACCTGGGATGTCAGACACAGTACTGATGACAGATTTTCTGTTGAGGGGCTTGGCTTTTGGGGTGAGGAAGGAGGATTGTAGTGGGCTGTCTGGTCTCTGCAGCTGGGTGGGTGAGGCATCTGTGGCATGCGATGTACCTTGGGCCTGGACTGGGAAGGGCTGCCTCTGCTGTGGGAAGTCCTGGTACTCGTAGCCTTGGTAGGTGAGGGGCTGTTTGAAAGCCATGGAAGGCTGTGACATCGCCTGGGAGGAGGAGCAGTCCTGGAGTGGGTCAGAGCAGGGAGATGGTGGGCCCCCTTCAGCTGGGCTGGAGGGTGTGCAGCAGTGCTGTGATCTTCTCCTTCATCACCTGGTACTGGGCCTCGGGCAGGTCTATGAGGGTCTGGCTCACGTACGTGATGAAGGGCTTGTGGTTCGAGGATGGTATGTCGCTGTGGACAGCTGAGAGAGAGAGATCTGTGCTGGTTTTGATTGTGTCCCTGATCTCCAAGAGGACAGTGTGGCTCTGGCCCTCCAGTGTGCCTCTATGCCTGCTTTCTGTGGAGGCGGAGCTGGGGGGGGTGTGGGTTGATCTCTGGCTGCTGCTTCTTCTTGCTCCATTTGAGACAGGGGATCCTCCACGTCCTCTGGCATGGGGAGTGCAGCTGTTGGGGGGGGTCTCTGCCGTGGGGCCCTCCAAAGACAACCTGCCTAGACACGGTAGCTGCTCCTGGCTCGAAGAGGAGTGGCTCTCTGTGGGCTGTCTGGGAGAGGGTTGACAGAGGGGCTGCTCCTCGGTGGCAGACCTCACCCTCCAGGAAGCTGCACTTGGCCATGACGTACATCTCCTGGTCAGTGAGCTTGACAGCAGCCTGGCCAGATTTCTTCAGGTGCAGCTTGCCAACCAGGTGTCATGTGCTTACACCATCCCAGGAGTACATCTGAAGTGTAGCCCAGGCTCTCTGCCTTGTCTCTCCACGCTGCCGCTTTCTCTTGGTGTCGCAATAGAGTCTGTGTCCTTTCTCCATAGGTACTCGTTCTCCCTCAGCCATTCCAGCACCTCCTCCTCATGGTCCTTGGAAATGGAGTACTGTTCCTCTCTCCCTTCTCCTTGCCTTGTCTCTTCCTCCCTCTGGCAGGGCTTCAGGGCCTTCAGCAGCAGGGCTTTGAGGGCCTTGGGGCTGGTCCACCACAGCAGCAGCAGCACTAGCAGGAGAAGCAGCAGCAGCAGCAGCAGCACCACCAGCAGCAGCACACCAGCAGGAGAAGCACCAGCAGCACCAGCAGCACCAGCACCAGCAGGAGAAGCACCAGCAGCACCACAGCAGGAAGCCCCAGCAGCACCAGCAGGAGAAGCACCAGGAGCAGCAACACCACCACCACCAGCAGCAGCAGCAGCAGTAGCAGAAGCACCAGCAGCTTCAGAGTCAGCACCAGGGGTGGGATTGGTGTTCTGTCCTTCTTTCCAGGGCTGCAGGAGTAGGCACAGGCTTTCTCTTCTTCCCTGACTGACATGGTATTCTTTCAAGATATCTGTGGCAGCACGTCTTTCCTCTGAATGGTGACTGCTTGCGAGCTGCATCCTTTTATATCCGCGGAGCTGACACCATTCATCCTCCCGCATGTGCAGTGAACGCTTTGCATCTGCTACACATCCGCAATGCATCCTATAGGCGTCCATGATGCATCCGTGTCATCCGCTAACGCATCCGCTCCTTCCGCCACGCGTTTGCTGCGCTATTCTCCCCCGGAAGCCCTGCAGATGTGTCATCCGCTTCCATCCGCTAGGCTTCCTAAGAACATCCGCTTACCATCCTCACTACGTACTACCCCCGTCCGTTCCTTTCCGTTCCTTTCCGTTCTGTTCATGCAAATTTCCGCCACTTTTGAGAGTGGATAACAACGGATGGAGCCACCCCCGAAATTTTGCTCGTCCAGTGTGTCCTTTTTGCATATGTTTTGCATCCATCGGCCAGTGTGACCTAGCCTTAAGTGTGTAATATTTCTGGATTCAGTATTGCCCTGGCTTGGTCAGCTCTTAAGACTGGGACTATTTTGCTCAGTTAGACTATCAGAGAGAGGTCAGAGCACAGTATAAGGAGCTTGAAGAAAATCTAGGTTCAATTCTCCATTCAGGAATGTTGCTTCCTGATAATTTTAAGCCAGTCACTATTTATCATCATAACTTGTTTTACAAGTTGCTGTGAGGTTTAAATCTAGATCTAGTCTCTAGTTTGGGTTTCAGGAGTGCAGAAATGTAACTGTGATAAACAGCTTTTAAACTTTGGTTTTTGCTGCATCAATGTGATGTTTACATAATCAACAGGATTGTGTTTTGTATTCTGTAATCTGTGCAAGTGTAACTAGTGGCTTTTCATTATGAGCATGGCAGTTGATTATTTTGGGATTAAACAGCCCTTTCTTTTCCCTTAAGTTTTTATTTATTTCCATTTCCCCATATTTGAATGGGAAATCTGAACTTAGCTTTATTGTGGAAACTGCTTTAATGAAAGGTAGATGCCACCTTGAAGAAAATGTTCTCAGACTATTGCTGTATGTTTGACCACCTATTTCTGTTCCTTTGGCATGACACGACTGAGAAGCCTCCTGTACTGGAACTTGCTCCTGTGGTGTTTTGTAAAACCCCATCAATAGCGATAGCATTACCTGAACAAATCCTCATTTGAATGGCCCTAAAGATTAGAATGAATATCTGAAGACTCTTCTTTTCTTGTTCATTTTACTGGTAAATGAATGGTAGTCTCCACTGAACTCTCTTTTCAGAGAAGGCAGAGGCCTTTTTCTCCTTGCTCCTTCTGCTTCTTCTTCTGAGACATCTGCAAAGGACACGTAGTCCTCAACATACGACCACAATTGAGCCCAAAATTTATGTTGCTAAGTGAGAAATTTGTTAAGTGAGTTTTACCTCATTTTACAACTTTTCTTGCCCCCATTTATTAAATGAACCACTGCAGCTGTTAAATTACTAAAATGGTTGATAAGCTAATCTGGTTTCCCCATTGACTTGGCCTGTCAGAAGGTCACAAAAAGGGATCATTTGACCCCAGGACACTGCAACCGTTATAAATGTGAGTCAATTGTCAAGCATCCGATTGTAAATCACATGACCATCAGGAATGCTTCAATGGTCATAAGTGTGAACAATGGTCATAAGTCACTTTTTTCAGTGCCATTGTAACGTTGAACGATCACTAAACGAACTGTTGTAAATTGAGGACTACCTGTAATCTCTCCTCAAGGCCTTAAAACTGACATATGGCATTTTCTTCTGAGGAAAAATGGCAGGTAGATTTGCAGAAAAAGCTACGCCCAACATGACTGGGTGTAAATGTATTTGAAGAACTAGGGCTGGAAGATGAGGACTCTAAGAGAATCAAAGATGAAGGCCTTTCATTGTAGTAGGAATGTTCTCTGGTGACTTTAGGGCCCAAGCAAGCAAAGGGAGAGGGAACAGCTGTCTGACACTGTGAACTGTTAGTGACAGGAGAAATTCAGCAGAAAGGAGTATCCTTCCACGTCCCCCTCCCCCAATACCTGCTCCAGAGTTAATGACACCTAACCTTGGTTAGTCCTGGAAGGACACTTTTGTTCAAAAAAGAAAGAGAGAGAGAGAGAGAGGAAGAGAGAGAGAGGGAGAAAAGGTACACAGTGATAAGACCATTTCCTTTCTCACAGCGTCTCCTTTAATGTCAGGCCTGAAATATGAAGTCATTAGGGGATATTAAAACAGTGCTGACAAACTAATTAACAAAAGACATTACGCCGGATGGGCTCAATTTATCCTTTTTAATGGTTCTTATAAATGGGTGCCGCCAATTAAAATTAATAAAGATTTACCAGCGATTGCCTGGCATGCACTGCAAAGGAGTCCACTGAAGGTCGCCTTAAAGTCAGCTTTTTCAGAGCTGCAAATACAACTCCGTCTCTCAACCCAGCAGGATCCCTCTTGACTATTTCTCTCCCTCCCCCCCACTCTTCCAATGCTGTCTATTTCTGGGTTTTCTCTGGTTCTTGTCTGGGATGCTTTAGAAAGCGATCCATCTCTGGGCTGACTTTTGAACCCTGCTTGTTCCTGGTTCCTTCTGTCCTTTTAGGATGAACATAACTTTCCAAATCAAACACCAACCCAACAAGTTTTGCTGACAACTTGCTATTATCTACTCCACGCCACGCCCCCCCCCCCCCAGCAACGTTTTATNCCCCCCCCCCGCAGCAACCTTTTATTGTAGCAACCAGGTATTTAAACATTACTTTAAAGTTTTGAATTATAAATAATTTTGGGGAAACTTTCTGAGCTGAAAAGTAGTCCAAAATATTTAAAGGATATTAAGTAAAATATTATTTAAAGTACTTCCATGAGTATTGATAGGTAAAGATAAAATATTATTTAAAGTACTTCCATGAGTATTGATAGGTAAAGATTCTCTGAAGATAGTTTGGGCATTTTATTGACACTAATGCAATATGTAAATCCTTGACTGAATTGAGCATGATAATTGAAGAAATATGTTGGTTTAAGTTTTAAAAGGATAACATTCCAGTGAGGTGAACAAAGGGTTCAATTAAGCTTTACTGTTATGTTTTGAAGTTTAATAACCTTTATAAAATCCTCAAAATGTTTCCGTATAAATTTCCTCGAGAATGAAATCAACTTGTGGCATCCAGCAGGCTTATTCTCACATAAACATTTATTGTGGGCTCAAGTGGCAAAAGAAAGACTCAGACTTTCATCCTGCAGTTGATAAACAATGGCTAAAATGATGATGATGAAGAAGAAGAAGAAGGAGAAGAAGAAGAAGAAGAAGAAGAAGAAGAAGAAGAAGAAGAAGAAGAAGAAGAAGAAGAAGAAGAAGAAGAAGAAGAAGAAGAAGAAACTTTTATGAATAATGTCCCTCTAAATAAAGTTGAGTGAGAGAGATTTTGGATCATAGAATCATAGAATTCAAGGATTGGAAAGGATTTTGAAGGTCATCTAGTGCAGTTCCCTGCACAATGTATACAGTGCACTCACTACTACAATATCACCAACAGATGCCATCCAGTTTCAGCTTAAATACTTCCAGCAAAGTACAGTCTACCATCTCCCAAATTTGAGCTGTTGAACAGTTTCTACAGTTTAAAAGGTTTTCCTGATATTCAGTGGAAATCTAAGATAAATGTCAATGATGTATGTTTGTTGTGTATGATTGTAATGTTATAGTTGTTTAACTATATCCATCTGGTGGTAACATAATCCAGCCCAATTTTTGCCAACTTTTAGAATTAAATTTAATCAAAGGTTTTGTCAAATGCTTTCTGAAATCAAAATATACTATGCTGATCACATTCCTCCAGTCAACTAAACTGATCACCCTATTTAAAAAAATATCAGTTTGGTCTGGTATGACTTGATCCTGATAAACTCATGCTGGTTCCAGCCAAGCAATGCATTTTTGTAAATACTGCCAAGCCAACTGTTTAATAATATGCTCCAGAGTTTTGCTTGAATATATTATAATGTTTAATAAGTGCATAGAGCTGATAGAAAGAAGGGAAAGTCAAGGAGAATTGGTAGGATTGCTGTAAGTTCAGAAGGCTAATAGAACTGCTACTCATTAATGTGCTGCAAAACAGAGCTTAATGCCATTTCTCAAAAATTAAATAGAGACCAGGGCTCCTTATCAGTTTATGTTGTATATCCAATGTAAAAATGTACATATTAAAACTAAAAATCTTTTACTCTACATCTCACTTTTCATCCATTATGTCGTCCATTCTCATTTCATTTGGAAAAGCAGTTATTCATTTTTAGGGCAGAAAACTTACTGTTCTTTTAGACTAGACAGGACTATGAGTTACTATAGGTGATGCTTTTACTGTATGCTTAAGCAGGTAAAAAGTTAAGATTATAGCCACTATGCACAATTGTGCATTAAACACATTAATGGAAGGAAATTTTTAAAATAAACTTGAATAATTGTTAGGATCCCACAATGAATTAATATCCTTATTTTCTAACCTTAGCAATTGTTGCAAATTGGATTATAAAGCATACTTCCAGCTGAGTCCTGGGGAAGGCCTTCCCATTCATAAAACAACAGCCTTGCCATTGGGAACCACTCATAAAACACTAATTTACCAGAATACTACCTGATACTTTCTCTAGGTTTCTAAGCCCAGATAGACACGCTCTAAAAACCATGTTTCTGGACTATCAAAATGATGCATTGTTGGAGGAACAAAAGGCAGCATAGTGCAAATGTGCAAATACCAAATCCTGTTTCCCTATGCACTGATGCAAAACAAAGGAATATCTGAACATTAATTATGCACCACTGACTTCCTGGGACTTCTTTTTAATGGCCTGTCTATTCTGAACAAATTTCTTTGGGAACATTGTTCATACCTTGCTTTTACTGATCTGATGGCAGCAATATTATAAATATTATGGCATAGGTCTATATCAGGGGTCCCCACCCACAATCTGTGGACTGGCACCAGGCCATAGCATGCCAGAAACCAGGCCGTGCAAACAAGCAAAGCCCCATCCGTGGGATGCAGGCAGCATGTGAAACCATGCCCCTTCCAGTCCACAGAAAAACAGGTCTCTGGTGCCCAAAAGGTTGGGGGCCGCTGTTCTATATCACCTTCTTTCTCAACTCATTTTATTTTCCTGTTATTTCAATACTGCTTTCCTTTTTGTTTGTTTTTCCCTCTCTATTTATTCCTCTGTTTGAAGCTCCATTGTTACAGTGTTGCATCTTTCATATTTTTAGAACATGTAGATATTTAAAAAAAATAAGATATAAAGTAAATAATCCTGCACTTTTTTCTTTTATATGAACAAATCAAATTCAAGTGCATCCTTTAAATGTGAGCTCTCATTCATAATGGCTATATGAATTTTTAGAATTCTTCTAACAGCCTCTTAGATCATTGAAGTGCTGAAATATTTATGATTAAAAGTCCATAAACATTCGAGACCCTTAAATGTTTCAATTATATAAAAGTAAGAACCATTCATTCTGTGCCCATTACTAGATAATAAATAAGATTAAGGAGCTCAAAAATTTTGTTTTCCATAATTTGAAAGGAAGTTTGAGGGCTTAATTGGAGACAATTTCGCTTATATTTCACTTTAGCTAGAATGCATTTCCAGTGGTTTTAAAAGTTCCATAAGGCTTTATTTGAGAAGTAATTGGAATCCACAAAAAAGAGGACACATTGCATGTTTTCTTAACACTGAATAACCTTAACATTTATATCTGGTTGCATTCACACGTCACATTAATTTTCATCATGATTTGTTGAATCATCAGTCTGAAGATGAATAATGACTTGTTTTTCAGTTTCAAGGTTTATTCTCTCTTCTTTTTAAGCAGTCCTAGTTTGGCATATGACCTGTATACTCTTACGAACAAGTGAGTCTGTGGAAACCAGCATACCACAATCTGACTACATTAATTCCTGTTTGCTGTTGTGTTTGTTCACGGTTTCAACTGGTAAGTGACGTTAATTCACATCGTAATAAACCCTGAAACACCCAACTGTTTTTGCTTCGGTTATTGCAAAACCCAACTATCAACTGATGTGGGGCTAAGGTTCCTTAACAGAATGGGGAAAGAAGCCTCTCATCTTTAGATGCTATTACATATAACCCCACAATAAAAATTTTAAAATGCAATAAATATTATCACTGTATTGCAAATCATTAGCATTCTTTCCAAGGGACTGCCTGTGCTGCTTTAATAGCCCTAGCCTAGGGACTTGGGGAAAAAACAATCCACTAGAAACATGAACAGGTATCTGAATTGTTCCAATATTTATAGGCTGTCTTGATCAAACTCTGGCTTTGCTATCTTCCTTGCCCAATTTGGGTTTTTCTCTCTCTCTTGAATCCTTTCCACATATCGTATTAGTTGTGATAGATGATGATGAGGTATTTGACTCTTATAAAATGGAGAGACAGTCTCAGTGAACCAAATTCTAGGGTAAGGTATCAATAAGGTGGGTCCAAACCAGTCAAGATGAAAGCCAGAACTGCAAATTAGAAGTCCTGTCCCTTTTTACAAGCAATGCACATGTAACAAACAAACAGGAAATTTAATTCTCATGACATGGTTGTGGCTATTATCTTAACTTTTTTGACACCTTCCCCTCAAGACTCTTGCAGTAAGGGTATCTCTGCTTTGGAGAATATACTCCCTGACAAGGAATAAAGGATGGAAACTGAACAAGGAGAGATTTAACCTGGAAATAAGGAGAAACTTTCTGAAAGGGAGAACAATCAACCAATGGAACAGCTTGCCCTTGGAAGTTGTGGGAGCGCCATCAGTTGAGACTTTCAAGAAGAGATTGGACTGCCATTTGTCAGAAATTGTGTAGGGTTTCCTGNGGGGGGGGGGGTGTTGTACTAGATAACCTACAAGGTCCCTTCCAACTCTGATTATCTATTATCTGTTACCTTCCAAGAGGATTGAAGAAATTTTAGGATCTCCAGATATTTCTGAACCAAAACTATTACCATCTGAACTATTAGCATCTCAAATTGGAAGCTATGTAGACCAAGGCTGCAGTGAATTGCAGTTCAACAACATTTGGAGAATCAAAATTAATTTAAAATGCGGGAGGAAGTTGTCATACCTTTCTATGCTCTTGTATGATTTATTTAAAATGCAGTAAATGGAATGCACTAGGCAGATTAATTGTTTTGCTTTAAATATTAAAAAATAGTAAAGTGATAAAAGTAATGGAATTGGAAAGGAAAGTAGTGAAAATACATTAATAAGTAGCCCAGAAAACAAAATGAAAATATTTAAAAACTATTGTCCCAATGTAATGCAGATATTAAAATGGGTTGTTGTTAAGATATTGGAGGAACTTTCAGCTGAGCAGGAAATGAATTAATTCATCCCACAAGGTTGAAATCAATTCCCCATCTCCCCATGTATACTTTGGTCATAGCCAAAGGGTACAGAAGCATCATTCTGCTCAATTTTCCCTTTCTTTCTCTTGCAAGTTTTGCAATGCACATTAATGTACAGCATGTTAATTGTCTTTTCCTCTAATCCCTGCATCATGATAAATCTCCAACTGCCCTATTATTTGGCTAATTGCCGTGGATTATATGGCAGTCAGGTCTCTTTGGCAAGCTGAGATAAATGGAGAACATTTCCCTTGTTTTGATTTCATTTGCTAATTGCCGCGTGGAGAAGTGGTTAGGTTAATTCACTCCCTCTCCTTCTTCAATAGTAACCTCTTGATTTTCACAAGCTGGGAAAGGAGTAGAAATCCTCACAAGGGGTTCGTTTATTTCCTGCCTGAAACTTGGAGCTGGCAAAGAAGAAGTCCTGGAGTGCCTCTCCCAAGATACTGCTCCAATATTCTGATTATTAAGTTCATGGGAGAAATCCTGTTTAGGCCATTTAATTTTACATTTAATACCCTTGAATCAGATTTATTCCTTATCCTGGTACCAGTTACTTTTTGGACACAGTAGCTCTTGATGACACACATAAGATGTGGCCCTTGGCCTCCGCCCCTCCAAAAACAAATCAGTCTGATCAATATATCAGAGAAATGCCACATATATTATTTATGCAAATCCCAAAGTTGGGTTTATGGTTGTTTGCAATTTATGATTGAGTCTGACTTGCATTTAATATTTATAATCACAAATGGGTCCATTAAAAATAGAAATTATATGGGGTTATTAACCCATGTAGTAGTTCTTATTCGATGTTATGAATGGAAAAACACCTGCTACAGTGATTTATATACCCATAATGTTTCCTGATAAAAATAGTATTGTTACAATGCAAAGTTAGATAGATACAAGGAATCGGGTTTCTAGTATCATGTGATGATGGGGTTCTCCAGGATCTCAGTATTTCTGGTTTTAATATATGGAATGATTTCAACAATACTGTAGTAAGCTACTGTGGTGAGATGGGCAGCAAACAAATGTAATAATAATTATTGGATCATCCAGATCTGCCATCCATCTTCCGTGATCCACGAATTACCTAAAATTGCCATGTGTGAGCTTCGTACTTCAGAAGTTGGCTTCTGGCAGCCAGAGCCAATGAAGAAGCCAGCAATAAAATCACAAATCACAGTCTCACTTCATAACCATATCAATTAGTGACATTGCCAGGTCCAGTTGTGATTGTTTATCAAGGACTAACTTTACTATTATATTACATATGCAATATTCCTAACGTACTACACTTATACTATATTATACATGCTACATTACTAGTGCTCTACTTCTGCTCTATTTTCTTTCTACATACTCTCATATAACTACTGCTTTCATTTTATCTCTCCCATGTTTTAACTTTAACTTCCATTTTGTCCCTTTCCTAACTTTACTATTTTCCTGAGGTAGGCTGGTGCTTTCTTCCTTTCCCCTGGAATCTGGTTCATCATTTGTTTTGTAAGGCATGTTGTCTTACCCTCCTACCATGTTGTATTTTCTTAAATTCTCTGCTGTCTCATAACTGGCCAGTAGATGGTGGTCCTGAATCTTTTTTGGCACTCTCAGCCTTCTTTATGTTCCTCTTCCTGCTTTGAAGAACTTTTATCTCTGTTTGAGAGGGAGGGACAGTGGGGGAAATAAAGGCACAACAGAATGCAATGAGACACATTTCCCCAGACTTTCAACAGCTTCTCCCAGGGATTCTCACTCAACAGAGATTTCAACTCTGTGGCAGTTTTCTTTGGGCTCTCACTCTATTCAATCACTCAATGGTTCTCTCACAAGATATGAACTTTCCTTTGGTAGTGTTGGAAGAATTATCCATCTGGTTTAGTGCCAAGCCAGGATAAAGACACTGGAAACATGGAGGCTGACTGGAAAGAGGGTTTAATGGTGAAGCAGAACCACCAAGTACATGATTCTGGGCAGCTGACCACATGGAGTTGAGAATGAGGGTTATTTATACCTTTTCTTGGGCCTTGCCCTTGAGCTTCCTGTTCCTGTGCAAGAACATGTATTTTGTTGGCTGTTGTAGGGGGTCATAGCTAACCTGTAGGTTGTCTGAGAAGTTTGGTAGAAGCCTGGAGGGTGATGCAGTGTTTCCAGGTGACTTTGCAATTTGGTGACTTCTGCTGCTAGATAATCCTATTATGTCCTGGAGGGTCATATCTTAATCACATCACCCTGGAGCTGAAGGTGTTTTGTTTTATAGATAGGCTAGCTCAGATAGGCGGGCTAGCTTCTTAATGGGCACCAAATATTTGCTGGGGGAAGGGAACTGGTTTCTGTCTTTAGAAATATGTTTCTCCTTTAGGGAAATATAATATTCTGCCTTCTTAAATATTTCTCAAGATATTTCATTCTTCTAAGTGAGGTGACTTCCCTTAATAGCTTCTGCTCCTTTTTTCCTTTGGATTCTCTTCTTTTTATCTGCTGTTGGCAAAACTAAAACACCAATGCACACATATCCATCATCCTTCTCCAACTTTTCTCCACAACTGGAATTTGAAAATACTGCTCTTTTGTAGGTACCTGATACATCCTTATATCTGGAATAGAGTAAAAGGGAATAGAGAGGAATAGCTCGGGTGTTTGTTAACCATCAAGCATTCTCTCCCTTCCACAAACTATTTAAACAAGGTCAATGAAACTCTCTTGTTGGAGTCCTTGCTTTTCTTTTTAATATAGAACAATGCAAATATAATGATAGCAGACAGCTGAGCCTATAGGATAAAAGTTAGTAGTCCCAGACTTCTCATCTAAGAATTTTTCTGAATTTTCTGCTTTTGGGTACTAATTTGGTGGTTCCCACAGCTATCATCTATCTTTCAGAAGCACCCCACCATGTATATGAGACACTGGGTTATCAACAATCTGTGCTGCATTTCCAGTATCTACATTTTAAAAGTTGAAATAATTTCTATAGTGCCAACTTCTGGGATAGGCACTTGACTAGATGATGCAATCCATTCGGACTTCTTTGGCAGTTAGACTGATCTCACAAGAGTTAAACAAAAGCAAACGTTATTTAAAATAAAAAGTAAACACCCTGTTTTTAATATTAAGTATTAAATTGCAAACACTCAGATTTGAAAGAGATAACTTGCAGAGCTGTTCGGATCATGGTACACAGCAGCCACAAATTTATTAAACAAGAAAAAATGTACAGAAAATATAGTATTTGGAGCAGATCAGAAAATGACACAGGTCTGTTACAAATGTCCACTCTGAATCTCCATAGGGCTAGTACAGTATCTAACTTTTAGGATGACTCTATGAAAACCACACTTGCTTAAACAGGTTGGGGATGGATTAGGCAGAGAGCAAAGCATATGGTTTATGTCTCTGCATTTTAAAACCTAAATTTGATATAAACATCTGTTGATTTCAAAACCAATCACAATATTTTGAACAAATATTACATGCTTGTATTTCAAATGGTGGTGTTCATGCATCTAAGGAAAATCTAAACTGTTTTTCTAAGCACTGTACTTATTGGTAACAACCTATCCCACAGGGTGACCTTTCAGATCTCTGATCTTTTAATTAGCAGGAATTGATAAGAGGAAGATGACTACAAGAGATAGTATAAAGGCAATGACACTGAACCTTACAGAGAGATGAGAAAACATAAGGGGCCTTGTTATCTGAGGTACTGGAAGTTGCAGTGCTAACACCTCAAAAGGATGCTAGTTTGAGGAAAGGACAGGTTTCTTCCACTGGTTCTATATATTTATTGGTGAAAGTCCCCAACACTTAATAATGATGTTATTGTTTTCTTGTATTTTTGCTAAACAGAATTGCAGGACCATATGCCATTCTGATTAGGTTGGCATTATTCAGTTTTCATCCCATACATTGGTCACAATGTGCCTGCTGCACAATTCAAGAAATTAGCAGGCTTTAGCTTGGCTAGCCTTGGGGGCAATAGTTTGACAGAAGTTGGTTTATACATTGTTCATGCTAGTTTCAGCTTTAACTTGTATGTTTTATAAACCAAAGTTTACCACTCATCTTCAGGGAAGCTATTTTTATTCTATAAACTACGATGAAAAACTATAGCATTGTGAAATATACAAATCCAAACATTAAGATAAACTGCCATGGGAAATTGTAGGTTCTCTTTTGCCAAATGCATTTCCAGAAAGGCTTGATGGCGATCATTAAGAATTTTATTGTAACAGAATTCTTTACTGAAGTCATAGTTAATCCTGGACTTCTGTCTGTTTCCAATGTAATCATTATTTTACACTCTTGTTATATGTTCACAATAACTACAGCATTTCACTTTAAAAAAAGACTTACAAGCTGTATCATTTCTACCTGCAGTTTAATCATCGCAATCATTTTAGCTTCATTTACCATTTATTTTCTGTTTGGACACAGTCACCTAACTGCTAGATAGAGCAATTCAGGTGTTTCAGATTTTAGATGCTACAGTTTAGTCTTAACCTAAATGTTTTGGCTAATCAGAAATTTCTTACATTTAAAAAGCATTTCCACCCCAGGACTTACACAAAATATAATTACTATATATATAAAATAACATAAACGCAATAGGGAATTCAGGGCCCAGCTACTCATTGTTCTGAGCGATAAATATTGGATCTGAATGTGATAAATGATGAGGAATGTGGAAGCTCAATGCAAACATTCCCCAGGGAGGCTAATTAATCCTTCGGTCCAGAATATATTCACAAGATCATTAAAAAATTCTGCCTAATGAAATTTAAAAATGTAACATGCAAATAAGCATTTCATTCTGCTAAAGGCAATGAAGGTTAAAGCTATTGATTATTTTTGTTCCTCTCCATGGAACACCATCTTCTTGGAATACTAGACAGCATGTCCCAAGCCACATCCAAGGAGCAGAAGATTGCAAACATATTCAATCAGTCTGAAGAAATTGATTTTGCTTATCAGGGATGAATAAAACAAGGCCAATGATATAGTTGGTCTATATATTTCCTTCACCTTCCCAAAGCAGAATGAAGGGAAAAATTTGATCACTTTAACTAAGAGCTCAGAGTTCAGTTTTAAATATACTGTAGTAAAGTATTGGGATGAAGAATTCATCCCACCCTTATTTAGAGAGAGAAGTGCAAATAAGCAAAATGTGTATATGTTTGTGTGGTCCAAGTCCACTCAGGTATTCCAGGAAGAATGGATTTCTGTTATGTGGTAAATTAGGATTTTCAGGATTTCTAGGATATTCGTATTGTATGGAAACAAAAATCCATAATATGGACCTATATTATTTTCTCTTTAACACTTCCTGGAATAATTTTAATCCCACTGGCTGTGGGTCCATTCCAACTCTGTGTATATACACCGAAGCCTCTGAAAGTTGGCAAAAAGTGTATTCTTACTGCAGTAACATGGAATACTAGAACATTAAACTTCTATATATGAAGCAGGTTTGTTATCAGTTGCAGAATCCTTAGTTCTTTATTCCCCCCCCCAAAGGAAATGGATAACTCTCCCTTCTGTTCTTCTTCCAATTCTTTCATCACCATCATCACTACCACCACCATTATCATGTTTTTTATCTGATAATAAACCCTATAGAACTTAAGGGATTATTTTTTAAGAATCATTTTTCCTAAACTTTTTCCTTTTTTAAAAAAGAGAAAATAAACAAGTGTACACAAAGAAAAAGGAACTGCAAGAGGATTACTTTTGATTAGACTTGTGTAGGATTGAGTTCTTTAAGTTAGTATTTCTTAAACTTGGCAACTTCAAAATGTGTGGATTTCAAGTCCCAGAATTTCCCAGCCATTTCCCAGCTAGGGAATTCTGGGAGTTGAAATCCATACATTTTAAAGATACCAAGATTGAGAAACACTGGTTTATGTTAAGAATTATGTCTGCCTGTCTTTTATAACAAGGTTCCAAAGCCTGGTATTCTGGTCTGTTAGGACCTTCATTATCAAAGCTAGTGCTGAGCTTATGGATGAAAATGTGCCATAGAATTGCTAGTAAATGCAAATCTCAGGCATAGAAGTTCAGAGCTCTAGAGAGTTGCAAAAGGGAAAGGAGAGAAAATGGTACCATAAAGATTTCAGTACCAAGGACATGTAAGGCATGGAAAGTCACATTCACCTCCACAGGCAACACTGGAACAATTGGCAAAGTTATACTCAGGAGACTCCATTTAATACAGGGGTGGGATTCTACAGTTCAGCCCGGTTCTATAGAACCAGTAGCTCTGAAGAGCAGCTGACACCAAACCAGTTCTCTCTGAAGATTTTTTTTTCTTCGGTTGGGCCCACCTGCCCACCCAGGCTCCATCTAGGCTGTCCTTTATTCTTACCTTAGTTGCTTTGCATGGCGCACCTGAATGCCGCGTGTGAGCAGGAGAGGGTGATTGCTTGCAGGAGAAGATTTTTTGCAAGTAATGCGCACACTCATGCTCACCGAACCGGTTATTATGCCAGTGGGATCCCACCCCTGATTTAATATTGACAGATTAGAACACTGGGCCGTATCTCACAAAATGAAATTCAATGTAGAGAAAAGTAAAGTCCTACACTTAGGCAAGAAAAAGCAAAAGTACACATATAGATTAGGTGAAACCAGGCTCAATAGCAGTAACTGTGAGAGGGATCTTGGAGTCTTAGTGGACAACCAACTAAATATGAGCCAGCAGTGTGCAGCAGCAGCCAAAAAAGCTTAATTGCAGTCCTTAGTTGCATTAACAGAGGGATACAATTGAGATCAAGTGAGGTACTAATACCACTTCTTTAAAGCCTAGTTAAGACCACACACTAGAGTACTGATCCAGTTTTGGTCACCACACTATAAAAAGATGTTGAGACTCTAGAAAAAGTACAGAGAAGAGAAACCAGGGATGATTTAGGGGACTGGAGACTAAAAACATATGAAGAACGGTTACAGGAACTGAGCTTGGCTAGTCTAGTGAAGAGAAAGGACCAGGGGAGAAATGACAGCAGTCTTCCAATATTTGAGGGCTGCCCAAGAGAGGAAAGGGTCAAGCTATTTTCTAAAGTTCCTGTAGGCCAAACAAGGAATAATGGATGGAAACTGAACAAGGAGAGGTTTAACTTGGAAATAAAGGAGAAACTTTCTTGACAGTGAGAACAATCAACCCGATGGAACAGCTTCTCCTCGGAAGCTGTGGGAGCGCCATCACTTGAGACTTTTAAAGAAGAGATTGGACTGCCATTGTCAGAAATGGTGTAGGATCTCCTGCTTGGGCAGGGGGTTGGACTAGATGACCTACAAGATCCCTTCCAACTCTGATTATCTGTTATCTATTAATAGTTTAACTAATCTACATATCAAGAACTGGAGGAGTCAGTTTCAGCCCACTGGAACTATTGCAGTATGTGGGAAAATAGTCTGAATACAGATTACTTGTAATTAATTAGAAATATCTCTCTTGATACAATAATCTATATAAATACTGGAGACTTTTAAGAACAGATTGGACAACTGTTTGTCTGAAATGGTATAGGGTTTCCTGCTCAGCAGGGAGTTAGACTAGAAGATCTCCAAGGTCCCTTTCAACTTTGTTATTCCCTTAATCTATTAAATATTTGCCTTACCTTATTGAAGAATATTGATTTCCGGTATTATCAGATAGGGAGAAAAACTTGTCAACTTCCTCAATTGTGCACACTAACAATAATTTTATAGACTTTTTCACAATTCTCTTATGTTCTTCTCCAAGCTAACAAGTAGAAGCCCATTACACTGCATTTTTATTTCCCTTGTCTGGATTTAGAATATCATTTTTGAGGTGTGGTGATCAGATCTATATATAATATTAAAAAAAAATTGTATCTTAGCATTAGAGAAAATTTTGTTTTAAACTAATCAAAGATTACATAACAGAAAATAGATTGTTAGGCTGATGTGAACTGGATAAAAGCAAAAACATATTCTATATGATTCCTATTTAAAATTAATCAAAACTCCTCAAAATTTTCCAAAGATAATTTTCTATAATTAATTAAAACTCATGTAAAATTTGTTAATATATAAACTATTGCTTATTACCTTGAACTTCCCTTTGGATAGACAATTTGCAAATATCAAAGATATTTGCCAGGAAAAAATTAACCATTATTATCATATTTTTCTTATACTGTTTTTGGCATGATACAATGATCAATAATTAAAGTGGAACAAGTAATATTCATATCACTTGAAACACCAGCATCCCAGCTTTTCAAATAGCATGAAGAATTATTTGTTTCTCTCTTGGACTCAGAAGCTATGATAAAAGCATCATTTTAAATGGATTTGTATTTTATTCAGTGTAAGCTATTACGGTATATATTCAGCTGTGCAGAGCCTCAAATCTATAATCATGCTGATTCCTATAGTATTTACCCTCCAATTTTGGAAGTATTAAGAAATAAAATGGATTTCCAAGAGAAACTGAGTTTTCAGAGCAATTGACTCATTTGTTAAAATTCATTATAAAAAGCCATGCACTTGCTCTAGGCAAGATTATTTATCTTCTTGTAAACTTCTGATTGAGGTTGAGAATATTTAGAAATGTTATGCTAAACATATAGAGCAACAAGAGCTATTGTAATTTGTTTAGCAGTATTTGAGGAAGACTATTCAAATCAGGTCTTATAAAAGTTATAAGGTGTATCAGATATCAATTCTTAGTCTAAAAAGAAGTTGTTGGAACTGGCCCAAAGTTTACTAATAATGGAATCAATTCCAAAGCAAGCTACATATTATAAAAATTGAATTAAGACATCACTTCATCTTTTTTAAATCAAGCAATAGCTTTGCTTTATATGTAATTTTAATTGATACTCCAATGAACACTGAAGAACAGTACAGCTAATTATTTTCCACTTTTCTGTGATATTCCAACTTTAAAATAATTTATGTTCTGGATTCTCATAAAAGGGTGTTTTACCTTTTTTCCTGTTTTTAATTGTTATGGCATCTTCATGGTTTTTCACATTTTATTGTTGTCCAGCTATGAGATGGCTATAACAAACAGAATATCCCTCTGTTAATTGTGGAAGAAGATTGCATAGGGCAGTGTTGCATGGTTTCCTCTACAAGATAGAATCAGCTTTGATGGAATCTCAGTCTATTAATGTAGTTCTTAAAGCACGGATGTTGTTGATTTTTCTAGCACGGAACCCTGAAAAAATGTTGGGCTATTTACCTGGGCAGGAAAGAGATGCTGGGTTTGCTTGAGATCCACACTGTTTCTTCTGAATCATTTTTGGTATGCACAACTATTTAGTCAGTTTGCAGTCCAGTTTGTCATCTGGAACAGCTGTTCTGTTGGAAAAATAGGAAAGTGCTTAGTTTATTTTATAACAATTCATATAGTCCTTCCAAATCTATCTTAAAAACATTTTATATATGTAATAATAATANATAATAATAATAAAAAAAGAAATACATCTTTATATATTCATTATTTTCTATAATTCTACATGTTCTATTACTATATTTTATTGTCTAACCATTGATAGAAAAGGTCCCAAATTTTGTAATATCTATCCTGAGAATTCTATGTTGGCAAATTTCAGATTTTTTTGCCCCTTTTGCCCTTGGAGGATTCTTGCAATGAATAAAGATAAATGGCTTATTGCTAACTTTTCTCTCATATTGGGCTCTCAGATCTTGGCCAGTAGAATCCATATGACCATTATTTGGTAGCAAAGAAACTTGCTGGATTTTTCATCCCAACCAAAAACTTTGGATTTTTGCTGCTCAAATCTGGAAGTCATGCTATAAAGAAGTTTAACCTGCTTTCAAATCTCTGAATACCAATTTATCCTGTGGCTTGTGAAGACACTATAGTTTTTCAGAGGGTTCAACTGGAGATACTGACTGGAGCCCATGAAAGTCATACTCCAATATCAGGGGAGCAATAGTAGTTCACCCTTGAATTAAAGTTTCAAGCAAAGCTTGAACAAATATTCCAGGAATTTCAAGGAAGAATCCATCTAATCTTCTGGCCACATGAGGGCACCAAATACCTACTTTTTTAGCTTTGATCAGGTGTACATTAAACTTCACTATAGATTCTCAGTAATGGCATTTAATGTTGAATTATTGTCATTCCTTTGTTCTACATTCACAATCATTATTAATACGCTCACCATGTCATCCATAACACCATTTACAATAGGAGAACATCTGATTTTCACTCTTCTGAATTTTGTATGCCATGGGATAGTTATCTCTCTCTCTCTCCCTCCCTCCCTCCCTCGTCTAATACTGCAGAGTATTAGACAACATGAACAACAGCAACAAGGCAGATAGTTGCAGTGTATTTGCTTATTGCAAAACATTTCAGATTAAAGAATGTTCAGTGATGCATATACTTGGTTAGTAATGCCTGGAGGCATATACAGTAGTTGATTACTAAGGCCTGGAGATTAAAACATATGAAGGGCAGTTGCAGGATTTGATCTGGCTAGTCTGGAGAAAAGGACAGGAGGGACATGATAGCAGTATTCTTGTAAATAAGAAGAGTGGGTCAACTTTCTTACAAAGCACCAGAAGGCAAGACAAGAAACAATGGATGGAAACTAATCAAGGCTAGACATAACCTGAAATTAAGAAGAAACTTCCTAATGGTGAAAACAATTAACCATTACAAAAGTTTTCCTTCAAAAGTTCTGGGTGCTCCATCACTGGAGATTTTTAAGAAGAGACTGGACAGCCAGTTGCCAGAAATGATATATAGGATCTCCTGCTTGAGCAGGAGCTGGACAAGAAAACCCCCAAGGTCCTGCCCTGCCCTGCTGTATCCTATCCTATCCCATCCCATCTCATCCCATCCCATCCCATCCCATCCCATCCCATCACATCACATCCTATTCTATTCTAATGCAATTTTTATTGTTCTTAATTTTGCAATACCTGCTCCTAAACGATTATGTTTGACTTCAGGATGACAGGCCAAACTCCATTTTATTTCTCTAGTCATGTTCCTGTTGTTTAACTGAGTTTAAGGACTTTTTCAAATGGCCCCATTAATGTGCATTCCTGTTGGAAATGAATTGGTGGTCAAGCATGTAGGTATCAGTTGTGCTTTCCTTACTCCTGATGCCTTTTTTGCCTCAATAAGGAAGTTAAGTAGTGCTCTCCTTTGGTTTTGACTGAAGCAAGACAAGAAAAGTAAGTAGCAGAGTCTCCCATTTTCGCTCTCACAAAAATGTTTCCTGAAAATTGGGGGTGGGGCATCCACCAATTACTCTCTTTAATGTGGAATGGGCCTGGCAGGACTATATGAGATAGTTATCTTTTATGTAAAAGATAATAATCTCATATAAGTGCATTCGAGGGGGATTGGCCTATCTGCTGATACATAGGCTCCTTTTGAACATTGTGGGAAGGAGTAAAATAAAGGCAACATCATAAGGACATTTAAAATAACCATCAATAGCAAAGGAATAAGCAAAGTCAGGAAATGCGCTGCAGAAATACACTTGGTAGAGCAGCCACAATGGTCTTGGAAAATATATTTAAATGCTGTGATGTATCTTTGCCTACAAAATTCAGAATCATGCAAGCAGTGGTACTGCTTGTGGCACTCTACATAAGTAAAAGTTGGGCTTTTACTAGAAGCAGGAGAGGAAGAGTTTTGAACTTTGATGTTAGAGAAGATTCTTCAGAATACTGTGGACAACCAGACAAACAAAAAAAATGCATCATTGAACAAATGAATTCAGAGTTCTCACTTGAACCACAAATGCCCAGGAACAAATTTTGTGAAGATATGGCTCTTTGAAGAAAACTCTAATGCTGCGAAAGGTGAAAGAACAGAGAAGAAGATGGCCAATAGGAAGGTGCACATAATGAACCAATCAATTAATCAACTAGACCTGTTCAAGTGTTATCTTCACATACAGATTTCAACATAATTAGGAATAGTGAGCAATTCCTCCCCTCTCGAAGCTATACTGTGATGTCATAAATACCGTCTGTGATATTGTGTTATATCCATCAGTGTATGAAAACCTTCATGTGTACCACTGAGGATGAAAGAAGGCAGATTACTGGACTTTAAGAATTCAAAATCCTGTCCTGGGTATCACTGAACAAAATAATTTTCTTTCAAGTCAGGCTTAACTCTTGGTGATTTGATGGATAGGTCCATCAAGGTATTAGGTATTATTCTTGGCAATAATACAGAATTATTTGCTATTGTGTTCTTCTGGATTTCCCCCCCACCGTCTATTATTTCCAAGTCTAACCTTTAGCCCTAGGATTTTCTGTTGGTCTCCCATCTAAGTATTAAGCAGATCTAAACATTATTAGTCAAAGTGGTAGATGCTATCATCTAGACAGACATAGAAAATAATACTAGATCTCTGATTAATGAGAGTGAAGTCCTTGATATGGAAGCAAAGAATAGTAGAAGCAGCTACAAGTTGCACATCTTTTCATAAACTCTTAAATACTTGTTTTCCTGGGATGGAAAACATATGAATTAGGCCCCAACTAAGAATTACCCAAGCAGGATGATTAACACCTGTGGGTTCACTTCATATGTATTGTTTTTAGTTTTGTGCTTTTTAGAATTTTAAATCTAAAATAATAATAATATTAATAGTTGTGTATTCTGTTTTTAATTTTATTATATGTTGCACATAATCACTTTTTTGTGACATGGTAGTCATATAAATATGACAAATGAGTAAATATTGCCTCGTACAGCTTATTTGGCAGGGAGGGTGTTTGAGGTTTTATACAACGTCCTCAACAGGAAAGAAGTTAGAGAAGAGAGTTAACTAAATTCAACATCCATTATTTTATGGAAAAATTAAATGAGATAATCTATATAAATTTGTATTTATATTTAAAATGTTGCTTATTTGTATTTTAGGGAAATATATGGTTTCTTATGTTCCCCTGTCTGGACATATTTTTCTCCTTTTTGGTGATACAGAACTGATCATGTTAAAATGCAATGCTGTTCTTTCAGGATTGCATTTAATGCCACTAAAAACAATTGATGTGAAAATTCTAATTCTGTACTTTCTCAACACTTACATGGTTTGATTGTAATTTTGACTGGGCATTTTAAAGCTTTGTTAGGTTCTTTTACAAGAAGTAGGAAAGAGGCTGACAGCTTCTTGGCCATCATGCAACGTAATTTTCTTGCCTTAGCTTCAACCAGTATCTAATTTTGAAATTTTACCAGATGGATTGATTGGGACTCCTCTCCTTTTGTTTCTCTCACTTTTTCTCTTCTCTCCCTTGAAGCAAGATTGGTTGCAGACAGGCATGCTCAGAGAGCAACAATAAGTGAGAAGGATGAAATGGTGGCGCAACATAAATGCCGACATTTATCCCAACTGCTAAAATAAAAGTGGCGAAAACATCATTCTTCCCATTAAACCTTCAACTTTGCTGCTTCTTCTACAACTGTCCCTACATATAACAAATTGGTTGAGGTCATTGACCCAATGACTTGCATCGTGCCCTTTGCCCTTCACTTTTTAAAAATATTAGTCCTGATTTAATGACACATCTTCCTTAGTAAAACTTATTTTAATCTATCCCATACTATTTTTGGGATAGAGAGAAGCAGGTAGAAAAGCACCATGCTTACGTATTCACTGGGATTATTTATAATTTAACTATAGAGCTGTATAATTTAACAATGCAACCCTATAATGTTTTATTCTCCTTAACTCTCAGAAAGCATATCTTGGGCCATATTGCATTTTGCATAAGATTAACAATTCTCTAGATCTCATTTTCTCATGGTCCGTGACTCCTCATGAGTGACAATGGATCAATCATTTTTAATTGGTGAATTCAGTGCTAGAATTGCCATCTTGTAATCAGCATAGTAGGCATTGCTTTTTAAAATCTCTTGTGAAAGGTAGAAGGTCACGATCAGAGGTGGTATTCAGCAGGTTCTGACAAGTTTTGAGAACCGGTAGTGGAAATTTTGTGTAGTCCAGAGAACTGGCAAATATCACCTCTGACTGGAGATTTTACAGTATCCTTCCCCTGCCACACCCACCAAGCCACACCCACAGAACAAGTATTAAAAAAAATTGAATCCCACCACTGGTCAGGATAGCTGTGCTCAGTCCTTTAGGCTCTTTCTCCTTGATTCTTCCATGGAACATATTTATGCTCTTCCCTAGACAAGGAAGGCCATTCATCAGATAAGGAAACCACAAAAACAATGGTTCTCCTCCTTCTGTGGCTCGTTTCCCAGGTTAATAGATGGTCTGAAGGGCAGCATCCAATATGTTGTTTTCTGGATCAAGAGTTCCCAACCTTTCTCGCTTTGTGGGTTTCCAGGGAGGGGGAGAGAGAAGGGATGGTTCTATGCTAGCAGTTGGCAAGTGCACGTGCAACTCCATTTTATGAGTGGTGGGCATGCATTGCTTTGCAAGTGGAGTGCATGCACACACACTTGCCCACTGCTCACACAAGTGAGGAAGCACATGCACACGTAAATGCTCACCCAGTTCAGAATGGCTCATAGCGGCCCAGGGGTTGGAGACCCATGTTCTAAATGGCACATATAGACTTAATTAGTTTGGAGGATTCAATTTGTTTTTACTGAATGAAATATTGCTACTGTTTCCCTTAATCTTGGGCCTTCCAGATTCCTTGATGTATAATCTCCATCTCGTACCAGTCTAGTCATGTTAGGTGGGATTGAATGAAATTCAGCATAACTGCAGAGTTCCAGAATGTGGGCTTTTCTTCTTTCATTTCTATGTGATCCAAAGACAGGATGGATAATATTAACCCAACCATTTCACTGTTAAACCCTAGATTGCTTTATGGAGTTTGGTGGGGGTGGGGAGGGGCGGGATGCCAGCAATAATTGCCCTTCAGATGTGCATACAAAGCCTGCTCTGATTCCCTACAGACTAAATAGCTAAGTTTAGTCAACCTCAACCTTTTGCCCTGTAGATGTAATTCAACAGAGAATTTTTAGCAATGAGTCTTCAGTAGGACACAGTACATATTTTGAATGTTATCAGTGAGCAACAAGGACAATAGCAAAAAACCCTACAAAGCTTTTCTCTTTTTTTAATTAGGAAAAGAATGAAATGTGGATGGACTTTCTGCATCAAGTGCCAAAGTAACTTGCCTGGCCTTAGGGAGAGGTTTGGAAGGCCAGAAAAAAAGTGAAGTATTTAGTATAATATTTAGTATAGTTATATATATACATGTTATTTTTTAAAGTTTTCATGGGTACTTACATGTGTGCTGTTCAGCTTCCTTTGGGTATTATCCCACGTCATTGTGGTGCTTTTAAAGTTGTAGCAACGT